>JALIZH010026207.1:0-45797 GCA_030522465.1 Rhipicephalus appendiculatus
CACCATTGCCGCCAGCCTTGCCGTTCCAAGTTTTCTCGTCTTCCTCCTCCTCCCGCTAAGCCGCTGTCCCACTAGCATTCATTTTGCCCCGTAAATATCTTTCCACCGGGGTGGGGGCTGGGTGCCGTAGCAGGAAGGAAGGTCGAGTCGGGAAGCTGGTTGCTTGCTTCTCTTGTAGCGTTCTCTTTTATCTTGTTCATGCTGTATCCGGTATCAGCGCAGTCATGCACGAAACAGTTCTCGACATTTCTCGAACAAGCTTTTCAGGCATGCAGATCACCTACATTTGGTTGTCTTGGCTGTCTTGAGCTTCCTTTCGGTGACGTGCCGAACGATGACAACGGTTTCGTCACGTCGTGTTTTCCGCAGCGCTGGAGTTGATATCTGTCGCAGTAACCGTGCATTTGACGTGGGGTCTCGTATAGGTGACGACAGGGAGACCTCCCGGAGTATAATGTTGCGCTATTCACCATGGATGTTGGAAGGGAACTCAGGTCTCCTTTGTGCTTCATCACAGGCATGAACGTTCCAACTGCTGCAAACACTGGTGGTTCATCGGTGAGCACAAACACTTCCGTTCGATGACGAGGCATCCTAAAACGAAGAACAGAGACTTCATGAGCGACGCGACGTCCGCTTGGTGTCGATGTGAATCTGCAACTACGCCGGGCGGTCTTTGAGGCCGTCGATGATTCGCTGTCATTGGCCGTTAAAGCGCTGCTCAGGTCAATGGCACACGTTCCATAGGTCGGAAAGGCCATTCTACGTCCGCGCTTATCCTTTCTTCGTAGATTGAATGTGCAGGGCGACTCTTTGGAAGCTTTCCGATGAGAATTAACTCGCCGAACCCTGTCTAGAAAATGTCGTCGCTTTGTGGTTTCCTTGAAGGTTTCCGTTTCGGTCCATGCCCTTTTTGAAGCTTGAGTGGACGGGCCATTTTTGTCGCACTTCTGTCTTTATGGAGCCTCGCTCAACTGCATCGGAAACACTGCAAATGTCCATATTTCCACTGTGCGCTCCTTCCTGGGTCTTGTTTTTACGCTTCGATGCTTTTCGTTTCCTTCGACGTTGAGCGCGAGTGTCCGTGCACAGTTGCCCAAGTCGGAGATCTCGACGGAAGGCTCGCACTCTTTCTTATCATCGTCTGGCTTCCCCATCAAAGCAAGTCCAGCGTCTTCCCAGACGGCGCAACGCTTCTTTTGGAGACGCCATGCGCTCTTCCTTACCAACGTCTGGCTTCTCCATCGAGGAAGTCCAGCGTCTTCTGCCGGCGCCAGCGTCTCTCAGAAACGCCCTGCACCCGTGTCGCTGCGACGAAAGAACTAGCGGTGAGAGTGGGACATAGAGATGAGTTTGCCGTTGCGACACCTCTGTTCTATCTTCACTTTCCACTTCTGATCGTAGCGTGCCAAGATCTCTTCAAGAGCATCGTGCCCCAAGTCGTCCTTCGGGCGTTCTATACTGCCGAATCCCACAGCTGCCTACAAAATGTAACGTCCACTAAACACACACAAGAAATATGCACGTAACACTGCTTTAATCTAGCGGCCATTGCCCCCAGCCTTGCCGTTCCAAGCTATATATATATATATATATATATATATATATATATATATATATATATATATATATATATATATATATATATATATGTATATATATATATATATATATATATATATATATATATATATATATATATATATATATATATCAGTGAGAATAATAGTTCGATGGGCCAGTTGTCTTGGTTCAGCAATGGGTTGTAATGACAACGGAGGCGTTGTCAACAAGGGGATAAAATATTTATTTAGTTTCCAACAGTTTCAGGAGGGGACCTCCCTTCGTCAGGGGTTGAGTTAAACTAACGTCTCTAGCGGCGTCCACTCGCCTTCGACAACATCTAAGAGGAAATGGGAAAAGAGAACACAAAAAAAAAAAAAAAAAAACATAACACCTGACACAACACAACACGACAACTTAAGAAAAATTGTCCACAGTCGAGGGTCGTTGAGCGATCCTCTGCTTTATGATCTCGTGTTTACCGGGGTCCTCGTGGTGCGGAGGGCCACCCAAAGCTGTCGCCGCGGCGGCCGGGACGAGTCTGCGCCGCCACACGTGGAGGCAAGAGCGTCTCCCCTTAATGGGTCGGCTCTTTACCTTTCATGTCCGCTCGTTCCTTGTCAATAGCCCCCAAGTGGCAGGGGAGCGTGGGCACCGCACATTCTACAAATTTGAAAAAAAAAAAGAGAAACAAAAGGGAAAAACAGAAAAAAAAGCTGATTTTGTTCGCTCAAACTACGGCTGAGAGCAGCACAGTCGCGGCGCGCGAATGCGCTAGTCACGTGGTATTTTTTGTATTTCGCGGGCTTTCTTTGCAGCACGGAAAAAATGGTGCGCGTAAAACTTTCTTTATCGCAAATAATGAAATGGGGATTTCTGATGACGCTCTCGTACTTTGCAACTCTAATTTCTTGCGTAATGTCAATATTTATCAAGTTAGTAAATTAATCATAATTAACAAATTAGTTAATTATGAAACAAAAAATTGCCTGTTGTGCGCAAGATGGCTGTAAGCAATATTCAACTGAGTTCACTCGCCTGCCTCAAATAATTCTATTTTTTAACCCTTGGCTAAATATAGCTGGGACACCCGGTATATATTGTGATGACCAAGAGCGGCACTGGGGCGCGGTCTCGGCTAGCGTAAGGACAGGGGATGCCGAAGGAGAGAAAGAGGAAGGAGAGAATAGAACAACTGGCCCAGGAACGGGTGCTGTCTCTGTTCATGACAATGGCGCAGCCTACAACGACACTCGAACCTTGAAGCTGAAGCCACGTTTCCTCGTGGGTTGTCGGCAACACGGGTCTCTCCATCCAGGAACGCCGCCCACGCTTCCTCGATCATGGGCTCTACGACCCGACCGCTGCTGCACCTACCCATCGAATCATCCGCGGACGGCGTCAATGCCTCTTCGGGGGTTCCAGAGTCCGATAAGACAGGAACCTTCTTACCACTTTCGTCTAAGAAGGCGCACGGGCCTCCTGTCGTTTGGGAACGTCACGTACGTTCCCCGTGACACGGATTTCGCGCCCAAGACTCTTCCAACGCGTGAGCAACTAAGTGACGCCGTTCACGCTGCGTTGGCGTGCCCCGGCGCCGCGAAGACAGCACGCGGCCTCCTGTTGCCGGGCACCACTGCTCAGACTTCCCGTGCCGACCACCTCTCCCTCCGGACACCATCGGCACCTGAGTTGCTGAGGGGTACTGTTGAAGCTCCCTCCGGCAACGATCTCACCGCAGTGAGCCCAATCCCCACCTCTTCCTTGTCCAACATTGCCACTGGCTCCGCTTGCGGATCATGGGATAGCGCCGCGGACCTGCGGCGTACCATCACGCGACTCCGCGTCACGGTCGACGCCTTGACAGCGTCGAGCTCGGCGCTCCTTCCTGCGATCGTGCCGGCATTGAGCGCTGCCAACGCGATGCTGGATGTAGCCGCCTCACACGACCTGGAGGCCACCTCACCCGAACAACGCAGAGAGCTAGGTGTTTCCTCATGCAGCTCTCACACCAGCTGGGCTGTTTCGCGTTGGGGCTCTCTGCATTGTCGCCTGCGATTCTACCATCAGAAGCCGCCAGCGAGATACCGGAGTTTCACGGCGTCGAAGACGGCGCCGACAACTGGGTGGCGACTGTGAACGCTCTCGCAGCTCGCAATGCGTGGACGGAGCAGCAGAAGTGGAGTGTGGCCATTTACCGCCTTCGAAATAGTGCCGCGGCGTGGCATAGATACTAAGGCGTCCGGCAGCAGTCCTGGGCGGAGTGGAGCTTCAAGCTCATTGCTGCCTTTGGCCGGACTCCTCCCACCTCTCTGCCACCACCCAGTCCAACCTGACCGCTACCGAGGACGGAGCTCAAGAGAGGCTCCACCTGGAGGCCTCAGGTGGGCGTTGCAGTTCATCACTTGAGCATCCGGCCCTTCAACCACCGCAACCAGACCTGCGCGCGGGTAGCAGGGAGAACCTCCCACACCAGTCGGTGCCACATCTTAGGACTCCTCGGCAGTCATTGGCCGAGTGTGCGAGCTCCATCGATGAGCCTCAGGCAGAAAAGGTCAGCATCGGCGATCTTGGCTACATGGTGTGCGATCTTCCTGACGACGACGAGCACGCCATTCCGACTCACAGCGAACTGCCTGAACGCCGCGCGGACAACCACGAAGCCGTTGTTGCCATCATGGAAACCACCACCTGTCGTTCGGACAGTGAACAGCTCGGCCAAAACAACGAGGTTCCGTTGAAGAACTCCAAGGACGTGGGTGTGGAATCCAACAATGATTGCGTTAACGCATACAGACGTGGTAAGGACCGCATTTGTCCGCAGAATAAAGAAGAGCGACGACAGCAAGGGACGTTGAGCTGAATCGCATCATGATGATCACGCCCCGCAGTCTGTCCGTGCTCACACGCATTCTGTGCTGCACAAGTATTTTCCGGCTAGACATAAGTGCCTCCTAGGCGTGCGAAGACCACTGCATCACACCCAGTGTCGCCCACCAGATCTCCAAACCAAGTTGCAGCGTCGTAAAGACAGACCGCCGAGGAACAGCCAGTTTCGTCCTCCTGAGGCATTACAACAGAGGACGCAGTACAGAACCTGCACACTTCTTCTAGCCACGGCCAGACCTACGATGACCACAACCACCGCTAGAGACGCGACATTTCGAGCGCACGCACCCATACTTGCAGCGTGGCCGATTTTGATGACCAAGAGCGGCACTGGGGCGCGGTCTCGGCTAGCGTAAGGACAGGGGTATGCCGAAGGAGAGAAAGAGGAAGGAGAGAATAGAACAGCTGGCCCAGGATATATATATATATATATATATATATATATATATATATATATATATATATATAAGTGGGTCATTCCATGTCCACTATACAAGACGTTGCGCTCGCCCACCGCAGATTTCCCTGATAAAATTTATACCTTTTCCGTATACCCCATGGAATGTTGTGGCAGAACATTTTTGCCCGAAAAAAAATTTTCATAACGGTGGCGCTCCCTCAAAATCCGCTCGCTTTTTGTCAACTGTGCCTAATAGAAAAATGTATATAAAATCTAGTTTTGTGTGTTGAGCTCTGAAATGGCGCTAGCGCTACTGCAGAGGTTCTGTTTAGTTGTGCTATTGAGAGATTCCTAAATTCTTGTGCTTAACTGCCAAGTACGTATATTCGAAAACGACAGAAATATTTTAAGTACGCGATTTTTTCTTAATGTAACTCAACTCTCCCAACGCAATCGTAATATTCGTGTGGTTTTCAGGAAAATGTATTTTTGTAAAAACATGTTTAGGGGTAAACAGACTTCAAATCTTCCCAAAAAAATTGTGAAAGCAGGGAAAACATGCAATTCGTCCCATATTTGACCGCATGTTTTCTACTGATACGCTCCAAGTAAAAATCCTCGTGATATGACATTTGATAGAACACTTCATTGCTACGTAATGGAGAAAGTCTAATCAAATAATTTTTTTTTGTTTTAAGAAAGAAAATAATTTTTGAATTTGGCCCACCTAATGCGCCATGCATTTTTTTGTTTCCACTTCGCCGCAAAGCACGTGGTCGCCCTTGCAGCTGACACTCGTCACAGGAGGCGGGAAGATGCGAGATGTATGTCAGCGGCTCGAATGTCTTGTCGCCTTCATGTCAAGGCTACGAGTAATGAGTTCACTTTAGCGCTGTGAGCTGCCTTGGCGTGGTCATTGGAAAGGATGGACGCCGTACAGCAGCTTGCGGTGTCGTTGGCACATTTAGCTACTGTACGATCGTGCTGTCGTCGCATGATAGATTTAGAGCCCAAACGCATGTCCTCAAGTGGATTTCATCTCCACTGCTCTTTTTAATTCGTCCCTGCCACGTTGTCGTAATTCTGTGCCCTTTTTGGAAAGATACGAAGAAGAGAGACAGTGCCTTTGTCGTATTGGATGAACGGTAGTGGACCATATGTTTACTCAAGAACTGGGCTGAACTAAAGTTAGGACGCTCTTTAGCTGACAAGCCCCGCAAACCAGCTTTGCCATTAGAGCGGAACCTGCAATTGTGCACAACAAATGCGATTAATCTGCACTTTTTTTTTCTGTCGTTGTGCTGCTTTTCAACAAGAAAATATCGAGGTTGATGGAGCAATGTTTTCTCCATTCTACAGTCTCTGTCGTCCCGACGGCAATAAGTAAGCACATGCCCGACTTTTATCTTCTTTCTTTTCCGTTGAAGTCATGATGACCTACGGTGAATTGTGCATTTATCCGCGAACACAATGCAGCATCGTTTCAAGTTATCCAATTGCAAGAACTTCCGCAGGCGCTCGGGATGAGCGCCTGCAGTGTTCTCGCTGTCGCCTGCTGAAGTCAGCAGACGCACATAGAAGTTCTAAAATTCTGCAAGCACTGTGTCTAAATTTACATGCCTTCTGTGTGTAGCGGCGTCGAAGGCCTCCACCCTGTTGTGCTCTTCGCTAATCTGCTGGTTCAGCTCTCGTTACAGGAACGTATCCCAAGCTCTGCTGCCCGTCCTTGCTGGTGCTCAACTTCTGTGGATCGTGGCTGCAGCAGTGTTTCGAAACGCGTACGATTAAAACAATTAACGAATAAATCGGCTTGTCGTTTATTTCATCAAACTCGTTCTGTCAATGGACCCTTGTTCATCTATCTATCTATCTATCTATCTATCTATCTATCTATCTATCTATCTATCTATCTATCTATCTATCTATCTATCTATCTATCTATCTATCTATCTATCTATCTATCTATCTATCTATCTGTCCGTAACATGTGTTCGTTTCCTCAACTTCGTTTTACAAAAAACCGCCAGCACTGCGCGTAACGCACAGCACGGTCACAGCGAAAGCTGGAAGAGCGGCCTTTCTCGAGCCTTTTTTAAACACTCTTGGGGCAACTACTACAAGCACACTTGCATGGTACCCACTACACCATAAATACTTATGTGTAGTGGGGAAGCGTCCACTGCATAGGCGGAGAGTACGGGGGGGCTCGGGGGCTCGGCCCCCCCCGGAGGGCGGCTTCACGGGGGGCAGAGCCCCCCCCCCCCCCCCCGGCGCCTGCCCAGGATATTTTTTAAGAGCTTGGCTTAGGTCCCCGTCCATTGACAACGAGAGTTTGGCCTCCTGTCTGGCAGCTATTTATTGCACAGGGGGCTGTTTATACCCGCCTTTTCATTTCAGGCTTTTAAAATTCCGATCATGGACCAGTGACAAGTGAAACACTCAGTTAATAATTCCCCGCAAAGAGATTTGTATGTGCAGAATATGTTGTGTTAACAAACTGAGGCGACCTCTTAGTGTTCTATAGTGCTAGAAAATTGTATTTTCTACCACCTGAGAATTATTTTTGGCCATCACAAATGGAAGATTAAAGCTTCCTGTACCAGCATTGGGCCACTGTCTCATGTCTGGTGCATGTTTTAACAAAGTAATGCATGTCAGTAAAGAAAATAGTCGGGTCCCACTCATTGTGGGAATCGATTTTATGTGATGCAGTCACCGAGTAGCAGCCTATACGGCCCTTTTCGCTTTGAGCCAAGCGTTGCGAGGAGGATCGATGTCGTTGTGTAAGTTGAAAAATAAATCGGGAATCATCGATATTCATACTGATATCGCGGTGTAGGCGCCAAAGAGAATAAGGTGGTATTAAAGCTTTAATTATATTCTCTAATTTAGGAGGCGGGAATGCTCGCTCTCTCTCGATATATATATATATATATATATATATATATATATATATATATATATATATATATATATATATATATATATATATATATGAAGCGACAGGGAGAACAATGTAGAAGAAGGGCAAGCCGGGCCCCGCCCCCTCCGGCAAAATGAAAACTCTCCGCCTATGGTCCACTGTGCCATAATTCGTCATTCTTCGGAAAAGCGTGGTACCCGCTAAACACTTGTAACGCATTATGCGCACTTTGTTGATGCTGTGGCTGACGAAGATGAAGAATTATGCCTGAGGCTTTTGTAATGAGCTGGAGCATTTTTTTTTAATATATTTATAACCTCTAGTGCAGTTGTAGTCCAAGGGTCATACTACGCTTTCTTGGCCAATCCCCCCAGAGTGGGTACGAGCCATAAAATCAGGCAACAAACAAACAAACAAACAAACAAGCATTGAACAACCCACTCGTTACGCAATTCGCATTATGTGACGTCTGGTTGTTACTTTACTGTTCTAAAACGCTTTATTACACATGTTAATGCGATTCCTTACCCGACATGAAGCCTGCATAGGGTCAGTTTGCAACGCAGTTTCAAGCACCGGCGTAGCTCAATAGTAGAGTACTGGGCTGCCACGCAGAGGGCCCGGGCGCGATTCCCATTATGTCCTAGGTGTTTTTTAGTTATTTAGTTCTTTTCTTATTTTGAGCGATAGTGGTTACGGACACTGGCGGCGGCAGCGGCGGCGGCGGCGGCGGACAACTACGGTGCTAAAACGGCCCTTGTTGTGACTCATAACAGCTTTCGCTGTAAAAATCGGCTAGGATGATATGGCAGTATGACGAACTGGAATAAAATCTTGTGGCGTGCCTGTCATATAAATATTAATTACCCCTTCCCAAAATCACAGCTGACGCATACCCACATACTCCGGCCCTGAGCGTGGGGTGTGTGCCACACGTCATGGAATGTTAATCATTACAGTCCAGTACATCGAAAATAGACAGTGAAAATTGAATGCGAACACACTCTGCGTGGGTAGAACATAAAGATATGCCGCTTTTTACAGCGAAAGCTGTAATGGAACACATGAGCCGTTTTTGGCGCTGTAGTTGACCACCACCACCGTCGTTGTCCGTAGCCGCTATTGGGCGAAATGAGAAAAAGAAACGGTATAAAAAAATATCCAGAATAGAATGGGATTTGAATACGGGACCTCTGCGTGGCAGCCCAGTACTGTACCACAGAGCCACTCATTTTCTTCCCCCTTTTCTTTCTTTATTAGTGCATCTAACATTCAAACAAAAGCAAATACATCCTCACTAAGCTTCAAGCTTAGTGTTATGGCTTCACAAAAGGTATGCCACGTGTCACATATGCTTAAGATGCCTTCAGAATATATAGATCATGAAATTTAGCAGTTCATCATCGTAGCAAAGTCGTGCAGAAGTTTCTCGCAACTTGCAATTTATTGCGGGGAGGCGTTTAGCACTCTAGTACATATACTCTAGCAGTGTCCTGCGTTACGGGAGACGTCACGCACCAGTGAAAAGGACTGGGAAGACGCCATCGCAAGTACTGCCCTCAATATCAGTCAACGCCGTCAAGAAGGCCCGTGATGGAGCGGAGAGGCATGGCCTCCCGGCCGTCGAGCAGCCAACGGTGAGCCGAGGGCCACAGCGGGTCTTTCCCGGCTAGTCCCTCAGGACTTCATTAAAGATCGCTGCCTGCCTGCCTGTCTGTCTGTCTCTCTGTTCAACAAAATAAATACGGGCTGGCCGAGCACCTAAATCGCAATGCGTAACTGCCATGCGGCTTCGCCATATGCTGTACCAGCTCTAGTTTTTCAGTGCCTGGGCAAACGCTCTTCTCCGGCCGTCGAGCGCGCGCTGCGCCTCCGCTCGCCGATGCCGCGTGGTGGCGCTGTGTGAGCAGACTACGGGACCTCTGCGTGGCAGCCCAGAAAATGAGTGGCTCTGTGGTACAGTACTGGGCTGCCACGCAGAGTTATACGAGTACATAAGCCACTAGATTGAAGCTTAATTGGGGTTACAACTTTGTGCTGTTTCTTGTGTGACAGTCGCCTGGCTTTTGTGTTTTTTTTTTGTTCAGCCACCACGTGGCTGAAGGGTACACAAGTGCTTTGAAGCATACTGGCGGAGTTTTGTGGTACCTTTTGGCTCTGAGTGCATGTAATCCGAAGTGTGAACGATCTAGCCATGGTCAAAAAGACCGTAAGAGAGAGCGAAATTTATTAGAAGGCCGAGAGGTCGGCCTGAGCTTGTGCGCTCTGGCCTGCTACTCAGCACAGGGGAAAAGGGAAGAAAAGGGTGATGATGATGACAGGGACAGGAAGAGGTGATGCGTATGTACATTGACCACGTCAAGTGTTCAGGGTGCGGAATGGGATGGAAAATAGAGGATGACAAGGCAGAACAAGCTGACGCCAAGTGTAAGCAATGAGAGTTAGAGGCGAAAATGGAAATAATGATGGCTGCCCAGAATGAGCTCATGGTAAAAATCGCCGAGCTGGAGAATGCGTTGGCGACAGAGCGAGAAAAAACGATGGCTATGGGAGAAAGGCTTAAGTCAGCTGAGGAAGGGTTAGCGAAGGCAGTCATGGTGAACAAGGAAGCAAGCGACGGCGGGAACAGGGGGGGGCATCAACCCCCATAGTGGGAGACGCGAAGGGGGAGACAGGTTTGGGGAAAGACGTGCAGGGGTCCAGGACCCAGTTTCCGCGAGGTGGTTTTGGGGATGGGAGGGAGCAAAACAGTGGCAGTTGCGCGAGCTAGTGACCGAGGCAGTGGCCAGGTGCGGGACAGTCCAGCAGAAAAGTCGGAGCACGTGATAATGGCCGGGGACTCGAATTTAGCTAGATGCGCAGAAGCAGTCAAGGAAAGGGTGAGAGGCGACAAACGAGTTTTAATAGGGACGTTCCCGGGACGTAGGCTGGGATCAGTGATGAGAGAAGCTAGCGCAGAACTCGCAACTAAAGCTAATGGACGTAACCTCGTGATAATTGCGGGAGGTCTAAACGACGTCTTGAATGAAGAATCAGCCGAACTAGCGACCACATTGGCGAAAGGGGTCGATGACATGCGCGCCATTTCCCCACTCAGGTGCAGATAGTGGTATGCACAATACCGGAGGTACCGGTGCGTGACGGCAACCTGCAAAGAGCGGTTGTCGACGCAAACAAAGAGATATGGCAGATGAGTCGAGAGAAAGGCATCGAGGTAGTGGAAAATAGACAGAGAGGTGCACAGGTGGGGTGGTTTTCGAAGAGACGGAATACACTTCAATACGGAGGCTTGGTCATGAGGTGGGTTGGCGACTTGCAGGACGCGCAGTAGCTTTTTTGGGGGGGGCACGCGGGCCCTTCGGTGTCCAGGGTAGCGTGTAATGAGGACAACAACCAGGGGGGACTCTGTGGACAGGTAGTATAGCGAAAAACCAGAGAAAAGGTAAAAGAAGGGAGAAGGCGCGTGTCGCAATTGGTTACATTAACATGCAGGGTGGCAGAAAAAAGGCAAAATGGTTAGAGATTGAGGGACAGTTAAACAAGGAACAGATAGGTGTTTATGCGGTTACAGAAACACACCTTTAGAGACTTGGAAGAGCCACCACATATTGACAATTATATTTGGGAAAGGATGCAACAGGATCATATCAGAAAGGAGAGGTGGGGGGTGTTGGGAATGCTAATTCATAGCAGAGCAAAATGGGATAGAGTGAAGCAAACGTGTTCAGAGCACCTGTGGGTTTCGGGCACAGTAGGTGGAAAGAAAACGTGGCTAGGTGTAGCTTACTTGTGGACGGGGAATAACTGCAGAGAAAAGAATCTGGAGATAGTGAAATGCATAAGCACCGATATTAAAGAATTTGGTCATGATGCCGAAATAATCCTTCTAGGGGATATGAATGCTCACATACGACCTTGACGGATATTCAGACTTCCAATGGCAAGTTATTGCTAGATCTCTGCGAGCAACATAGTCTTGAAATAGTTAACGCGGGGCCTAAGTGTGAGGGACAGATCACGTGGGAAGTCGGAAACAGGCAATCGAGCATTGATTATTGTCTCATGACAGAAGGAATCTATGACAAACTTGGAGAGAGATGAGAATAGACGAGGAAGGCATTAACAGCTTGGGTAGTGATCATAAACGCATAACATTACAAATGGGATATAAAACTGAAAATAAGAACCTAGAATCGAAACATTGGCAGCTCGTATTTAAATGAGAAACAAATAACTAATATAGCCGCAAGAGTCGAGGAAGAAGTAGACAAACTGCCAGGCAAAGACTGGAAGTATAGTGAGCTGCTACATGTAATCACAAAAAAGTAGAAAAAGAGAAGAAAACTATTTCTTGGAAAGGAAAGAGAAAACCAAAAAGTTGGTGGAACATAGAAATACCGGGATGCGATCGAGAAGCGACGTGAGGCATCAAGGCAGCACAGACAGGCAAAAAAGGAGAAGCGGCCACAGGATGAAGTCAACCAAGTATGGGAAATATATTTAGAGCAAAAATCCATTGTGCAGAAATTAGTCGAGGCAAAAATTAAAGGCGAAAGTGAACGCTGGATGACAGAGATTCGCGAAAACAAGAAGGCCGCGCCTACGGATATTTTGGAGCCACCTAAAAGCGCTAGGTAGGAAGTCTGTCACAATGCAACAACATATGGTAGATGAAGGAGGAAATCAATTGGAAGGGTATGAAGCGCTAGGTTACATCCGAAAGGTAACAGCCGATTCGTTTAAAAAGGTCGCCCAGGGGATTCCCGCGGTGAGTAAAAGTATGCAGAAGAGTACAACCGAGGAAGATGTAGTACTTGAGAATTTAAATTGGAAGAAGGCTGAAGGAAAAATTCCTAAGCGCACTACTCCGGGCTTAGATGGGGTCCCCGTCAGCCTCATTAACGAACTAGGCCATAGCACTAAAGAAGCACTGCTGAAAGCCATAGAAAAGTGCTTACAGGAGAGGGAAAATACCAGACAGTTGGCGAAAAAGTAGAATGAACTTAATCTATAAAGGCAGGGGAGAAAAGGATAACATTGGCTCGTATAGACCGCTAACCATTACATCGGTGCTATACCGGTTGGCGATGCAGGCAGGAAAATTAAAGAAAGAAACGTGGGTAGAGCAAAATGATATTTTGGGAGAACTCCAGAATGGGTTCCGAATCGACAGGCGGTTAAACGATAACCTGTTTGTTCTTACACAGTGTATAGAAATATCAAAAATAGAAAACAGGCCCTTATACGTAGCTTATCTAGACATCACCGGGGCATATGACAACGTTAATCAGGAAATTTTCTGGGATATATTGAAGGAAGTGGGCATAGGTAACCGACTGCATACAGCTTTTGAGGGAAATATACCGAGAAAATACAGTTTGTGTAGAATGGGAAGGAATAAGGAGCAAGGACAGCGTTGACATTAGCAAGGGGCTGAGACAGGGATGTCCTCTGTCCCCGCTGTTATTCATGCTGTACATGGTGAGGATGGAAAAAGCGCTAGAAGGTAGCAACATTGGATTTAATCTGTCACACAAACAGGCAGGCGCGATGGTTGAGCGGAAGCTTCCAGGTCTATTTTATGCTGACGATGTTGTCTTATTTGCGGACAGTCAGGATGACATACAGCGGCCGGCAAATATATGCGGAAGGGAAGGCGAGGCTCTAGGACTAGGTTTTAGTGCAACAAAATGTGGATTGATGGTATTCAATGATCACGAAGACCATGCATTCTTAATACAGGGCCAAGAAATACCGAGGGTAAGCGAGTACAAGTACCTCGGATTGTGGGTAAATGAGGGGGGATAGACATATGGAGGTACAAGAGAAAGCATCGGTAACAAAGGGAAAGAGGAATGCTGCAATCATGAAGCACAGAGCGTTATGGGGACACAATAGGTACGAGGTGCTTCGAGGGCTGTGGAAGAAGTGATGGTTCCGGGGCTTACATTTGGGAACTCAGTGGTGTGCATGAGGTCAGAGGTGCAATCAGGAATGGATGTAAATCAAAGGACTGCGGGACGCCTCGCGTTGGGCACTCACGGGAAGACGACAAATGAGGCTGTAAAGGGTGATATGGGATGGACAGGTTTTGAAGTGAGGGAAGCTCAGAGCAAAATTAGATTTGAAGAGAGGCTGAGGAAAATGAAGGAGAGTAGATGGGCAGGGAAGGTTTTCAGGTATTTGTATAGAAAAAGCGTCGACACGCAGTGGAGAAAAAGAACTAGGAGGCTCACCAGTAAATATACGGCTAGCAGTGTGGGCGACATGGCAACAAGGAGCATTAAGCGAAAAGTCAGAGAGGCGGAGAGGACTTATTGGATGACAGCGATGGAAAAGAAGCCGGCTCTCAGTGACTACCGAAAGGGAAAAAACGAAATAAGGAGGGAGAGGTTTTATGATAATTCAAGGGGAAGCGCTTTACTGTTTGAAGCCAAGGTCGGGTTGCCTTAGAACGCGTAGCTATAAAGCGAGATTCTGTAACGAAGAAGAACAATGTACATGCTGTGGGGGGAACTAAGGAAACGATTGAACATGTACTGATTGAATGTGGCGATATCCACCCAGATATACGTGTGGGCACGAGTCTACATGAAGCCTTGGGTTTTAGGGACAACAATGGAAAGCTGAACACGTCCGCGATAGAAATAAGTAAGAGACGGTTAGAGTATTGGTGGCAGAAAAGTAGAGATAAATGACAAAAATGAAGAATGGGGAAAAAATAAGGTCATTCTGCCTTAAGAGGCAGAGAGATGGACCGTGAATTTATATTTTTCTTTGCTATAATAACATAGATTTAATCAATGTAGATAAGGCATTAGGCCAACATAAAAAGAAAGTTTTTTTTCGAGCCTGGTGGCAGACATGTCACCGCCCCGTTATAAAGGGGACGCTCATAGCATCCATCCATCCATCCACGAGACGCTGGCGCTGAACGGCCGCGCGTGTTACGTAGCTCACGAATTCGTGTTTGCATTCGAGTTTAATTGCATTTGTGCTTCTCGCAGGTTTTCACAGGTACAGGATGGATATGGAAAGAAACGCGAACAAAGCGGCGCGCTGTTTTCATCACGCTCTGACCGCGGTGGCAGTAAGAAGATGCTAGAAGATGCAATAAGAAGGACACGCCGGCGCGCAATCTCGGAGGTCATGGTTAAAGCGTCTCGATAGCAGCAAAAAACACTCGCCGCGCTAGCATCGGGAAGTCGCCCTATTTAGACGCAGTTATGTTTTTCGCCTTTCGCTTCGTGTTGGCGTGTGACGGCTCGTTGTCGGAGTAGTGCAGCTTCCACATGCACCAACAGTGTTTCGCCGCCGACTACATCGAGTGCGATAGCACCGACGAATCAAACTGGTGCAGTAAGCGGTGCAGAAAGGCAACGATGTCGATGGGCGAATTTTGTGCCTTGGTGGGGCGAGGCGGGGGCCAGCGGGACGTGGAACGCCTGCGCGCGTTCGTGCCTCATGCTACGAACCTTTGCCGCCCGTGTCCCTGACGTGTAGACTGCGCGTCAGGAACAAAAATAGGGGGGACCGTTAAAGGGGCCCTGCAACACTCTTTGAGCATTGTCAGAAAACGCTGCCGATCGGTAGTCGAGGCTCCCAAGAACACGCGAGCCAAATATTATAGCGCAGCACGCGGCCAGGAATTCACAATAAATTCTCAGTCAGCTAAAATTCCTTTCTCTTCTGTCGAAAAATGACGCTACAAGCTCAAAAATCACTCGTCACAGCCATTGTATCAGCCATTGACTCAATTGAGCATGGCGCACTCGGTAGTTACTGGGGCTGCCGTGGGAGGCCGTGACTTGGTCCACGCGTGCGCGCGCGATCGCAATGAAAAGCGGCGCATTCGAAGGAAAAAAATATTGGGGGGACCCTTAAGCTTCGCCTTTAAGAGTTGAACGCGATAGCGATATCCTGTCCCTAGTCCGTACTTCAATCCCTTAGTGCACACTATGTAATGCGTAGCATGCTTTAAACCAAGAGCAATTATGCGTGGTAAAGGCGGGAAATGTTTTCGAAGTTGCTATGCACCCACTACGTGGTCTTAAGGGAATACGCGCAGTAACGTGTGTGCCTTTTGTAATGGGTACACGCCTTTGAACCACAATGTCATTACGATATTCACATCTTCTGACGCCCGATGGCTATGCACGCTTGTACCACGCAATATTACTGCGATATTACATGTTGTATTGTGACGCCTGTATACAGGACGCGCGTGTTTGCAAAGCGTGAAAGTTACTTTCACTGCAATTCCATGCAGAGGAAGTTGTTTTATATGAAACTCTCAAGCAGAAGCGTGGCTGCGTGGTAGAACGCGTGCTTGCCACGCAGACGACCCGGGTTCGATCCTCATTCATACCCGAAAATCTTTATTATTTATTTTATTTGCATCTTTCTCGATTTTTCGGTCACGGACAAGATGATTTTTCGCTCACAACCAACTACGCCGACGCCGACGCCGGAATCTCTGCGAAACGAGCTCTCTAACGCTATCGCGTTAAGAAAGAGAAAAGGAGCTCAAGGTCACGAGGCGCACGTGACGTATTTGCTTTTCCCGTGCCATCCCTCCCCTGCTTAGCTTCGAGCGCTTTCGTCAGGACGAGAGAAGAGAGAATGCAATTGCAGCGTGCGACAAATCTTTGTAACTCCTCTCGTACTGGACGGACCCTAGAAATTTTCGCGGTGGTGCATTCGTGAGGCAATGAGCTCCTTTAGTGAATCCATTCCATGGCTACTTGGAAAAGTGTTGCAGGGTCCCTTTGACCTTTGCCTTTAAGAGTTGAACGCGATAGCGAAATCCTGTCTCTAGTGCGTACTTCAACCACTTAGTGAATACTATGTAATGGGTAGCATGCTTTAAACCACGAGCAATTATACGCGTGAAAGGTTTTCGAACTTGCTCTGCGCCCACGACGTGATCTTAAGGAATTACGCGCAATAACGTGTGTGCCTTTTGTAATGGGGGGCCGGCTTTAAACCACGATGTCGTTATGATAATCACATATTATGACGCCCGATGGCAATGTACGCTTGTACCGCGCAATATTACTGTGGGCGTTAGTCAGGCGTCACAATACATGTTGTATTGTGACGCCTGTATACAGGGCGCCTGTGTTTGTAAAGCATGAAAGCTATTTTCACTGCTTTTCCAAGCAGAGGAAGTTAGTTTCACTGTATTTCCAAGCAGACATGTATACGAGGAAATGGAGTTTCAGCCAGAATGGTATATTGTGTTGTGAGGTGTTTATCCTTACCGCCATTCTAGAGTATATTTGGAAAAAGGCCGTTATTTGGTGTATTTGTTCTAGAGATGGTAAATTCTTTAGTGTTGTGTGCTCGTCATTGTGTCGCGATAGAAGAAGAATGAGCATATTAGTTCTCTGTGTGTATTGAATTACTGCTATGTTTAAGTTAAATAAATACCATGAAAGAAAAAAAAGACGCGTGGCTGTGTGGTAGAACACCTGCTTGGCACACAGACGGCCTGGGTTCGATCCTCACTTGGACCCGAAAATTTTTATTTATTTTATTTGCATTTTCCTCGATTTTCCCTTCACGGACAAGATGATTTTTTGCTCACAACCAACGACGCCGACACCGACGCCGACGCCGGAATTTCGGCGAAACGAGCTCTTTAACGCTATCGCGTTAACACTGCGCGGCGCAGTGTGGTAGAGTATGCATGAGCACAGGCGTAAGTTACCCTATAACCCGGGAGCGCACACCGTGCCGTTTCCCTCCTTAATTGGCGACGCTTTGAAGAAGAGCATATCGAGTACCAGTGCTTATTACGTGCTTGTTGATGCCATCCCTGCGCGCGATTCACGATACCCTGCGTCCAGGTATAGGTTAAAACCTTCAGCTAACACAATGTAGTTAAATCATGATCATGGGCGTTAGTCAACGCGATGGCGATGTCCCACTAGGCGTCAACGTGGGTGCATCCGCGTCAAACGGTGCTATAGGTGTAAAATAGCAATAGACATTGTACGAACTCTCACAATCACAACACAATAAGCACTACTTCTGTGAGGACACTTTTCACTTTCGTGTTATACCGATTCCTACGATGGAGGGATCAGCCATGTTTTTTTTTTATGAATTATCCAGGTTACAGCTACTTGAAAATAAATGAGAAACAGCAAAGAATCTAGATGCCGTATTTTCGCGTTTCTTTCCACGCCCACTATAGATATGCCGCTGGCAGTCTGTGCACAGGCGAGGCCGTGCTGCGGATTCGATACCTGTATTCGAATTTGATAGTATTCGCGTTTTATTTTCTATTTCAGGCTATTGCAACCGCGTCATTTGCATGTCTGAGTATGTCATACTTGAGAAGTACGGACTGCTGGGCGAGTTGGTAACTCGTCTTAACACAGTCGTGCGGAAAACAACGATAACACGAATGAAGGGACACGAAACACGTCGCAAACTATCAACTCAAAATTTACTGAAACAACATATATATATATATATATATATATATATATATATATATATATATATATATATATATATATATATATATATATATATATATATATATATATATATATATATATATATATATATATATATATATGCGGTTAGATGAACACGTGTTAAAAACATGAGCAGACAAAGACTGTCTCAATTACGCGCTGGCAGAAAATCTAACTCAGCGGCAAGTAATGTCTACATGTGACCGAGGATTTCGCGACACATGGATCACCTGCTTTATTAATTAGATATGCTTCTTCGATTTCACGCGCTACGCTATCCGTGAATCTGGATTTCACTGTCGTATCAGCGAACAGGGGGAGTGCAGCCGTATTCTTTGCAGTGCAAAGAAAGGTTAGAACATGGCTGCCCCTTTAGCGAAGCTTTATGATCCAATAGCCTCTTATTGACACAACGCCCGGTTTGTCCAACATAACGCTTCCCACACGAAAGCGAAATGTCATACACTACACCAGTGGCGCATTCAACCTCCTAGGCCCTTTGCTTGACCTTGCAAATTTATTGTTGTTTCAATAAATTTTGAGGCGCTACTTTCCGCCGTCTTTCGTGTGCCTTCCTTCGTGTTAACGTTGTTTTGCGCACCACCGTGTTAAGATGAGTTACCAACTTGCCCAGCAGTCCATACTTCTCCTGTGTATTACTAATTATTTGGGCTCTTTACCGTGCGCTAATTGTTCATTGAATAACTCTTCGCTTCTGGTTGCCCTATTTGCGGTGACTTGTGCCGTGCACGGGTTGCCTCATGGCACGAACGACACCAGGCTTGCACTCAGGACGTTCGGATGCTTTATGGCTGGCTTGAGGCTTCACCTTCACACACCAAGAGGATTTGCCGAATCTTGAACTCGGAATGGTGGCGGCAGGCCAGGATCTACGAGGACTGCCTACGCGCGTACTGTGGATATGAAGGTAAAGGTCGATGGCCCCAGCGGTACAAGGAATGGAGAAAAACGAGGTCTAGGGTGACGGAGTTTTTGTGGAACACGACACGTCCGACACTACCGAAGAAGAAGGTTGCTGCTATTCCAGGAAAGGTGGTTACCTTGGGGGGCGCAGCCTTGGATGATAAGGTGAGGAAGGTGCTTGAGCTTAGTCCGAAGTTTGTTTTGAGCCGCGGTTGAAACCAGTTGAATCCTTGACGCTGGGACGCTGTACTGCTGATAGGGCCCCTGAGGCTGAAAGGCCTCGCTGCGCTGCTGATTGTGCGGCTGTCATTACGACCAGCAGAGGAGAGCCAGGTCTGAAGTTTGACAATCGGTGGCTTGTGGACCAGTTCATTGAATGCCACGTGAGACCATTAGTGGCGGACAAGGGGGGTTCTTTCGTTTAATGCCAGAGTGCTTGTTCCTGGAGAATGCCTCGCGGGCGATAAAAAAACAATCTCAAAGGAGTAGACAAGAAGCCGGCAGAAGTTAGAAAACGGGCGGTGGCTCTCCTGCATGATCTACAGTTGGACAAGCTGCATGCTGCGGTAAAGAAGGAAAAAGTCAGTTTCGCCGCAAAGGTGAAGCAATGAATGCGATAGCAACAAATTGGCATTTCACGTGAAGAACCGCAAGCAGATCGAATCTTGGAGCGCGCTGCTCAAGCGCAAAGGACGCACGAAACATACGCACAGGTATACACAGGACGAGCGCGAACTAACAAGTGTCACAGTTGTTACTTGACTGTGTTTGAACAGTACGCTTCTTTCGGAAACGGGGCCTCTGCCGCGAGCGAAGTGACCTTTGTGCGCTCTGTAACCTAAACGCAGTCTTTCCGACGAAAGCACACGACGTAAAACTGACCCCAAGATAAGCGCGCGCGCGCGCCCCGGCAAAGGCGACTACGCCCTGCAGGCCAAAGTGCAAGTGGGGCGCCGAGGGCGCACTTTGCGCCATCACGCTTTCTTCGTGGCTTTTGTATATATATATATATATATACGGAGCATGACGGTGAAAAGCAGCCGAGAGTGTCCATATAATTGCTATCGCAATAAAAGATTCGGTGCTTCAAATGTTCTTCATAGCGAATACCCACAAGCCGGACGCACCGTTTCGTCCCATACTATCCGAGCGCTGTACGGGGCAGAGTGAGGTGTCAGGGTACCTACAGAAAGATTTGTGCCCACGATGCGGCGGTCGGGCTTCGCCTGACTGTCCCAACGTGGGAGCGGCCCGCTGCGCGTTGAGTCGTGCACCTCAGGACTCACAATAAAGTTTTGCATCCATCCATCCATCCTCGTGTTTGGTGGACACATTCCGCGTCAAGAATTCTGAGGAAGTGACTCGGTTGTAAATGAGTGCTGCTCCACGCTCTTTGTAAGGGTTCAGCGTCGATGTAGAGGACCTTTTCTGCTCTTTGCCACGGGATGGGTTGTTGAAGCGAGTGAAGGATTTTATCCAAATACACAATCATGCACTGAAGCTCAAGGACCGGTGTGGTGTGCCTGTAGCATCGTTTCTGGAGCTTTTGTCCGTGTATTTATCTTCAACTATTATCGGGTGGAAGGGATATGTGCATACCCATAGGTCGGGTGTTTGTATCGGTTCGAGTGTTGCACCTGTACAAAGTGAAATTTTCTTTAGCTCAGTTGGCGGCCACCTCGATATGGCCCTCGATGGTATTGTAGGTAAAATGTTTCCGCACGTGGATGGTAACCTCGTGTTGGTAAACTCCAACGGATCTGTGGATTCGCGCGTGAATGTGCTCAAAATTTTTTAAGGACCTTGGTACGGGTCTGCAGTTCACCTCTGAGCTTCCTAAAGACAATTGCATTCGGTTTTTTGATCTGCAGTTGTCTTTCAGGGGGTGTCATACCTGTTTGGATATATGCTCCAAGAAGCGAGAAGCCGGTCCTTGATTTTGGTTCTGGGCACTCTAAAGTTGTCAAAAATGCTGACGCGACGTCATGCTTGAAGGCCGCGCTCAAGAAATCTTGTGCGCACAATATGGAGGAAAGCCTCGAGAGGCAACTGGACAGGCTCAAGTTGTCCAGGTTTCCTGAGAACCATTTGGCGAGGCTGGCGGAAAGGGTACTGCAGGACTTGAAAGCGCAGGCAAAAGGTTCTGAGCATGGTAGAGGCTCGAAGGAACTGCATGTTGCCAACATTCCATACCTACATGGTGTGTCACATCGTTTAAAGAAAGTGGCAGCAAAATACGGATGCAATGTTTTATTTTCGGCTGGCAACTGTTTAGGCAGCATTTGCGCGGCTGTTGAGAGGAAGGTCAGAGATGAAGAGCAAGGCAAGGGCGTTCGCAAGGTCAAGCACAGGGCCAAGGAGGTTGAATGCGCCACTGGTGTGGTGTACGACATACAGCTTTCGTGTGGGAAGCGTTATGTTGAACAAACCGGGCGTTGTGTCAACAACAGGCTATTGGATTATAAAGCTTCGCTAAAGGGACAGCCATGTTCTAACCTTTCTTTGCACTGCAGAGAATTCGGCTGTGCAACCCTGTTCGCTTATACGACAGTGAAGTCCAGATTCAAGGATAGGGCAGCGCGTGAAATCGAAGAATCATATCTCATCAGTAAAGCAGGTGATGCATGTGTCGCGAAACCCTCGGTCACATTACTTGCCGCTGAGCAGACAAAGAATGAGACAATCATTGTGTGCTCATGTTTTTAACACGTGTTCATTTAACCGAATATTATATATATATATGTTGTTTCAATAAATTTTGAGTTGATAGTTTGCGCCGTGTTTCGTGTCCCTTCCTTCGTGTTATCGTTGTTTCGCGCACCACCGTGTTAATATGTCGTCGTGTTGCGTGCCGCTCTGTAAATCGAACGGAAAGAAATCAGGATTGTCTCCCCCCTCCCTTTATTGATAAAAAAAAAAAAAACACTCAGAGGGTCCCTCATGCATTCACCTAAGACGAGTGAAAGGCGAAAGCCATCTGCGTTTTCTTCTCAGTCAATGTATTGAACATCTCCTGCATCCCGCCGAGATATTTCTGCACCTAATCACGGCCGGACTCCGCTTCCTCTAACGGCCTTCGCAACGCGATGGCAGTGAAAGGAACCTTTCCTTGACGAGTTGTTCCATGGCTCGCAGCAAGGGGTCGCCACCACCTCACCGTCCCTATGCGCGCGGGCAGGGCTGACTGCTGTCATTTCGTGCTAGCTTCTGCTCTAGATTGGCGACTTCCTTGTGCGTGCTGCTTTCATCAGACTTCTCGCTGATGTGCACTAAGTGAGTGTCGACTCGCTTCCTGCAACATTATTCTGCTTTTGCGGGAGCAGCTTTCTCACCACTACTGCGTTTGACGGCGTCGTCTGAAGGAACATACCTGTGCTACCGATCTCCACGTGGTACCTATTCTGTGCCAGCTTTTACTGTCGAATTTCTGAGTTTTCTTCATGGTGATGTTGCAAACGCCAACGCTTTGTTTTTTCCTGCTGCTTCAGATGCGCTCACTGTAGCTATGGTGTACTCTTGCGTGCAATTCTGCAGATCTCAACAGGGAAAGACGCCTGGTGTGTCCTTTCACCAATTTCCTAGCGATGCGGAACTGTGCTCGAAGTGGCGAAAAAGCATTTCGCTTGAAAATGACGTCATCAACGACAAGTACGCGTCAACTGTGGTGTGTAGCAAGCACTTCAATGAGAGTGACTATGTTTCCGGATTCCGAATACGGAAGTTGCTTGCGGGAGCTGTGCCGACTGTCTTTGAACTGTATCCGTCGTACATGGTTCCAGCAGCAAAGAAACCGCGTAAGGACCCTGCAAGTCGTCGCCCTCCAGCTCTTAGAAGGCCTTCAAAGCGAAAAGCAGAGTCGCCGCTGCCTAGCCATGAAGACTTGGGTGCCCGGGAGGAGGTAACCGAGAAGCGACAATCTTCTTCAACACAAAACAACAGTAACGACGGTAACCGAGCTAGTCTCTATCTCGTCATAGTCAAAAGGCTTCGGACTCATGTTGCCTACCAACGCTCAAAGTGCGAGGAGCTCCTGAAAGAGCTTGCTGCAGAGAAAGAAAAGGTGAAAGCGTGCAACGACGACATATACTATGCTGCCATCAAGAAACTCATCGCCGGTGCCTAGACAAGTGAGAAAAAAGCTGTTTTTCTCTGTCACCAGATCCAAACCTATGACTGTAAGCAACCTTCTTATTCAGAAGCAGTTGTGAGAGAGTGCGTCATTTGGCGCTTTGTTCGCCAAAAGGTTACGATCACGCTCGAAAATCTGACCTATTGACATTGCCAGCGAAGTCCACACTTCAGAGGTATGTAGGCCCCAGCCCAACGTCGTCAGGTATGAGCCCAGCCATGATGGACAGGCTGATCTTTGATGATGGACAGGCTGATGGACAGGCTGATGCTAAGCAGAAAACAGCACATGGCATCGTTGATCATAGACAAAGCTTGAGTTAAACCAAAATGTGTCTACGACAGAACGGCCGACACAATTTTAGGTCTCAAAGACAAGCCCGACATCATTGTGGCGTGCAGGTCGACAGACACGCTTGCAAATAAAGCACTATGCTTCGTTCTGCATGGGGTGGCGAATTCATAAAGAATACCATGTGCCTTCTACTTTACAAAACAGATGAGTGGGAGAGACTTGTTTGCCTGGACCAAGGAGGTGATCTGTGCTGTGGAGTCCTGTGGATTCGTAATTCGTTAAAGATAATTACTAGGCAAACATCACAATGTTTAAGCACATGGGGAATGGATGTTTGTCCACTGTAGTACTGAATCCTCATGAGTCAGATAGAGTCATTTTCCTCAGTTTTGACCCTTGTCATACCAAAAACATACGCAGGCAGTTCCTGGAACGCGAACTTACAGACAGCGCAGGGGTCATTAGTGGGACGTTTGTCCAGAAACTGTACGAATTTCAGAAGGACAAAACCATGAAGCTGGCCAGAATCTTCACCAGGAAGCACGTTTACCCGTCGAACTTAGAAAAGATAAACGTGCTTCGCGCTGCCAAATATTCTCCCTGCAAGTGACTGCAGCATTGTCTCACCTCCAAGAAAACCACAGCGGCGATCCAGCTTTTACAGTTTCAGGGAAGTTAGCCCAACCATACTGTTCATGAAGATGATGAAACAGTGGTTCGTCATTTATGACAGTGTACAGCGGGAGTGACAACAAGAAGCCCATCTCTGACGAAAATGACCACAGAATGCTGTGGCTAGAAAAGGGTTTCATCTGCTACGTGAAGAATGTTCAAGAGGCCTCGATTGCATCAGGAAAGAGCGAACTGACAGATGAAACATAGCACGCTTTGCTCTTCACCACGAAGGCAACAGTGGAGATAACAAAGTTCCTCTTAGTAAAGGGTATAAAATATGTTCTGACGAGAAACTTCAACAGCGACCCATTGAAGGACTCTTCGGACGGCTGAGGTCCATGTGTCCGAAGAGTGAAAATAACTTCCATGAAAATAACTTCCATGAAGAGTGAAAATAACTTCCATGCTTCGAAAACGCAAGCGTCCTTTATATAGGCGTCGCAATATAAAATGTAATATCCCAGGAATACTACGTGGTACAAGCGTAAATTGCCATCGGGCGTCAGAATATGTGACTATCATAACGATTCCATAGTTTAAAGCCAGCCACCCATTACAAACGGCACACACCCTACTGCGCGTATTCCCTTAACACCACGTAGTGGGTGCATAGCAAGTTCGAAAACATTTCCCACATTTGCCGCGCATAATTGTTCGTGGTTTAAAGCATGCTACCCATAACATAGTATGCACTAAGTGATGTAAATGCGCACTAGGGCCAGGATATCGCTATCGCGTTCAACTCTTAAAGGCGAAGCTTAAGGGTCCCCCAATTTTTTATCTATGTTCGAAAGAAGCGCGTGTTTCGTTCTCTTTTTTCTCTTTTGTATGCTGCAGAGGCTATCTAATTTGATAGGCAGAGTGCTTCGCCCTGTCGTCACTAGTGCAGCGTTAATGGTATAATCCAATCGGCCCAGAAAGAATAGACCCCGTGTCAATCCAAAGATTCGTGCACTCCCCCCCTCCCCCCCTTCCCGAAAGAAATTTCAGCCTACGCCACTGCTTTCTTGGCTGCTTCTTCGCCGCTTTCATTTCCCTTGAGTTTATTGCGGAGCACAAGTTCGCTTCAATAAACCTTGTTTTCTGAAACGACCCTGCTACGTGACATCTGCAACAGCTTTTGGCTAGATGACATCTGGTGGACGTTCTGGGTACATGAACACAATACCCTCCGCAAGTCGCCAGGCAAGCCCAACTCGTACCAGCCGCCGAAAGCAAGACCTTCAGCCGGGGTTTGGGCTTATTGCGGAGAAAATGAAGAAAGAAAACATCGTGGCCACAGCCGTGAACAACGCTGCCACCTTGACCAACACTACCAATCCTCCCGTAGTTCTTCAGAAACCAAGGTTGCCGCCACCATTTCGCGGGTCACCCTCGGAGGATTCCGAAGACTGGTTGGAGCAAGTTAAGCAGGGCAGGCTGTTAAAGAGCTGAAACGATGAGGACGCACTGAAGCACGCGTTTTTCTACCTGGCAGAATCGGCTAAGACTTAGTTCGAAAAGCGCGGGGGCTCCATAGAGTCCGGACTGGAATTCAGGACAGAATTTTCAGCGGCGTTCGCCACGGTGGTGAGGAAAGAGCGGGCCGAGGTCTTGCTGCAGACGCGCACGCAACACCTTAATGAAGGTGGTGCTGTGTTTGTCGGAGAGATGAAAAGTGATCCCGAAATGGCCTACGAAAAGAAGATACGCCTCTCAGTGCTGTTGCGACTCGGGTCCGGCGGGTCTCATCGTAGGTAGCCGGCCTGCCGCCGGTCCCCTAGCCCATTTTTAGCAGAGAGGAAGGCGCTCGTGGGAGAGATATATAGCGCCACCGACATCGACGGGATTGCGCGGCGAAGGAAAAAGAGGTCGGGCGTGATCTCGTGCGGCGCGGCAGCAAGGCTGGTGCGAGGGGCGCAGAAAATAAATAAAAAGTTAGTTGTGTTTTGGCTTCGGCGATAGAAGGACGTGTCGAGTCGTTTTCTTATGTGTGCTCCACAATTGGTGACCGCGGACGTTTGGATCAAGTAGCAACTTGTGCCTGATCATAACGTGCAACACGAAACAAAAAAATGCCCCCACCTCCCCCGAAGGGAATCGTGAGGAAATGCGAATGCATTGCGCGCGCGCTTCACTCCATTTATATATGGTGGTTGTGGTTCGAAGAAGGAAAAGGCGCCTAATTTCTGCAGCCCGGTCGGGAGCACGGCGCAGCGCCTGTTTTTTTTCTTTTTCTTTTCTTTCTTTTTTCTTTTTTTTTTTATCGCGGGAGCTCCGCCGAGCTCCCGCGATTCGAGCGCCCTCACACACCAGAGCGCGCTCCTCCTCTCCACTCACTCTCCGCTAGTCCGCCCGCACCACCTGCTCCGGTTGCTAGGGGCGAGGATAAGCGCGCGCGCCCGCAGCTGTTGCTATGGGAGAGGGAGTGAGAGCAGAGAGATAACACCTGCCGGCGCGCGGACAACGCCGGACAACGCCGCCTGACATAGCCCGACTAAGAAATGCATTCGCATTTAAAAAGACGTGGAGCCATGTCAACCACCGGCAACGGACGCCAGCAAGCCTCGACCAACCCGGTAGACCCCGAGACCGAATCAACCACTGCGGTTATCTCAAACACCATCCGACTGCCACAGTTCTGGGAACGAAACCCCTCCGCGTGGTTCATCCAAGCAGAGGCCCGTTTTGAACTCTCGCGGATTAAGTCCCAGACTCGCAAGTACCTCCTCGTGGTCGACGCGCTTCCAAAGACCGTCATCGACGAGATTTCCCACCTTCTGCATTCGTTCGTGCACGACCTACCACAGTCGCCTTATGACGTAATCAAGGCCGCTATACTGGACCGCACGACTCTCTCGGAACGCATGCGGTTGCAACAGCTACTCTCAATCGAACAACTCGGCAATCAACGGCCAAGCCAGCTACTGCGTCGATTCCTTAATCTTCTCGGTCCACGCGCTTCCACCACGGACAGCACATTCGTCCGTGAGCTATTCCTCCAGCGCTTGCCCACCCAAGTCCAGAGGGTGCTGGCAACTGCTTCAACCCAGAATTTGTCAGAGCTGGCTACATTGGCTGACAAAGTTATGGAAGTTGCCAATCCACTTCCAGTGGTTTCAGCTGCAATTCCGGCTTCGGCATCGCACGCCGTCAGCCCATCACTGACAAAGCCGTCCGAATCAGCATCAACATCATTTCCTGTCGCTGAGTTCTGCGATAGACTGGAGATGCTTTTGGTTGCCACCACTTGTAGGAGCGTTTCTCCTTCTTCCCGTCGACGTCGCCGTTCCCCATCTAATCGACGCTGCCCATGCATCGAGAGCCAGCGCAACGGTCAAGCACAGCAGTCTGACATCTGCTGGTATCACCGCCGTTTTGGCGCCCGCGCACGTCGCGGCCTCCTCCCTTGCGCCTGGTCGGAAAACTGTCTGGCCGACCGCTAGCGGCGACGAGCGGGCACGGGCCCACCCCATGTCGCCTCTTCTGTGTCAACGACAAGGTCACTGGGCAACGCTTCCTAATTGACACAGGCGCACAGGTCAGCATTCTACCTGCTACACGCATGGATCGCGCTGCTACTCCCATGCTGTACTTGCAAGCTTTGAATGAAACGCGGACTCCAGTGTTTCGACAACGTTCGCTCACACTCAACCTGGGACTACGAAGACCATTTCGCTGGCTGTTCATGGTCGCCGAAGTTCCTTCTGCCATTATCGGTGCTGATTTCCTCACCGACCATGGCCTCATTGTCGACGTCAAGCGACAACGTCTCCTAGACGCGACAACTTACCTCTCTGTGAAAGGCATTGCTGCGCCGGAAACCACAGATGTAGCTCTCTCTTGTGCTACGGTTTCCAATGAAGCCTTCGCGGCTTTGCTACGGGAATTCCCTGACATCACCGCACCGCCTAATTGGAAAAAAATCACAGCATATCCGCGGAGTGAATGATGATGAGTGGGCGAAGCTCCGGAGGTACATCATCAAAGACGTGATGGTGGTTGGTTGCATGTGGTCAAACGATTTGCATGTGAGACCATATCGCGATGCCATGTGTTGTATGACATCCCGATCGTCATCGTCATCAGCGTCATCGTTATGACGCATAGTGGGTACATTCCATGTGGTGTGCCGTGATGGTAGCGTCATCGTCATCACTAGAGGCCGGATTTTTTAGGCACTAAAAAATCGTGTTTTAGGCGCCAGAAATAGGCAGGAAAAACACAGTTTTAGGCCCCCAAAATCGTAAATATAGGCGCAATAAATTTTTACAAAAACTCAAATTTTCGAATAAGGACGGGCGCGACCTGGTCTACGACAGGAAAGCAAACAAATGTTATATTCTATGATTGTACAAAGGCGTTAATGATTTAATATAGCCATGCAATGGTCCCTTTTCGGGCACGGTTTCCAGAACACGGTCTCTCCTTTTTATTGTCCAGAATGGTAAGTTAAGTGTCCACCATCGAATAAACACGCTCCTGGGTCTGCTTCTTTCCGGCATGGCTGGGAAGGGCAGCACAGGATTCAATAGCCAGACCGCTAAAAGGCCAGAAGGGTCTGTTAGGCTTGTATTGGCCGGGTCTAATAGCGCAGAGTCAATTTCTCCTCTTTGTGTGAACACCATAAAGGGCCCCTTACCAGGTTTGAGCGTTTCGAGCTAGAAGTGTAATGCATGCATTGCGCTAACGATCACGTCTGCCAAGATTTGCAACGCTACGCTCCCCGGAAGGAGGTGAAATGTCAGACTGAGTGCCTCGTGCACTTTATCTCACGGGCGCGCGCACCAATGTGGGGGAGGTGAAGTTCAACAAGGAATGGTCCTGTGTATGTCACAGTAGTACATGAAACTGCGAGAATTATTCGAGGCTACATGTGTAATTTGTGCAACTGTTGCTTGAATAGAAGAATGAAAGTTAATAGAAATATTAAAACATACAAACGGAATGTGTGCGCACTTTTCTTTAGTTTTTTCTTCGAATCGAGAGCGATGCGAGACTTAGCTGCCTATATTTCTTTGGTGTTCGTGTTCTCGCCGTTCCCGCGTCGAGCCGGCGCCAGCCCTGACAACGCTTAGTATGTTTTTGGTGCATCGTCCCTTACAGCAGTTCCAGCTGTGCGACGCGCTGTGTCGTGGTAAGGATACAGGATCCATGCCAGCCTCTCCAAACGCATAGACGGATCCATCCCACAGAACAGGCAGTACACTATAGAGCGAACGCCGAAACGATACAACACCGCTTATGCGCACGACCTGGCTTGGGCATGTCATGTGCACATAGTGTAATCTTGCGTGCGCATGGCGTGTTGATGCGTCAACGTCGTGTGATATTCCGGCTCCGAGTTTCTCTGATACCGAAGAGGGCAGGGAAGGAATTTGGCTTGCGAGTGGCAAAGGTTTCAAGCTCATCTACCGGCATCATGCTTTCGCGGCTCGTAATGAACCAATTAAAAAGTTCTTGTGGTACAATGCTCTTCATTGGGCACGCGAACACTTCCAGTATCTGACTAAAATTTCTAATGTGATCTGGTGAAGCGCCTTTTAAGAGTAAATTACAAACGAAACAAAAGCCATGTGCACATCTGATTTTTTTAGCTACTTTCTATTTTCCCCTGACGGCACTCCATGGTTTCGCATTCGCTCTCCATATTCCTGCTGCTGCGCGCAGGCACCTCCTGTTTTCTGCCCCCCACCACGCCCAAGTCTTCAAGACACTGGACCGGAAAACCGGTGGTAAAAGCCGCCCGCCACGTCCTCGGCCATAGACGCCACTCTCCTCTTCTTCCCCTCTCCTCTTCCCGCCTTCCCGCCTGGGACGTGCTCCCATTTAGGGTAGCAGAAATAGCGTCCTTTCCTTTCCTCTGCTCCAACCGCTCGCGCCATGTCAGTGCGGTGGGGTAAGGTGGCCGGCGCGTACCATTTCACTGCTGCTACCGGTTGCTTCCCCGGATGTTTGTTGAACTAGGGAACTATAGGTTGTTGCACCCCATAAAGTTCTGAAACGTCAATTTTGCCCGGTAACATGAATTACGGTCTCAAACTGTACTCGAAAGCAGAATTTGAGGTTAAATAGCGTTCTTATAGGCACCAATTTTGAAAATAGGCATTTATGGGCACTTATAGACATTTAGGCACAAACCCGAAAAATAGGCATTTATAGGCACTATAAAAAACACTATAAAAGCCCTCCTTTACCCCTAATTCATGCTCATATATCAAAGTGGCGCGATAGGAACGCAAGGAAAAAAATAGGCATTTGCCTATAATCCGGTCTCTAGTCATCACACAGGGAGATACTGCTGGTTACGCAGGTGGCTACTACGTACTACAAACTACAAGGGACGCACAACCCGATGGCTTGTGTTGTATAGCATCGCGATCGTCATCGTCATCACGGCACACCACATTCCATGTGATGTGCCGTGATGGCAGCGTCATCATCATCACGCAGGTGGCTACTACTACAAACATGGGACGCACGACCCACGGCATAAGGAGCTTCGCCCCTAAAAACCAGTGTGCCACGACGTACGTCATCACATCGTTACTTCCGGACCTCCTGCTTTCTTCCGGCCACGTCGACTTGCTCCGGACAAGCTCAAAGTTGCCCGTGAAGAATTTGAACACAGGCTGGAATTAGGAATTATTCGCCCATCTGCGAGTAACTGGGCAGCTCCACTCCACATGGTGCCCAAGAAATCGGGTGACTGGAGGCCATGCGGAGATTACCGATCTCTGAACACTAAGACAATTCCAGATCGGTACCCGTTACCCAACATACAGGATTTCACCACCGCACTGCACGGCGCCAACATCTATTCCAAAATTGACCTTGTCCGCGCCTACCACCAAATTCCCGTGGCCGAGTCAGATATACCCAAGACGGCTATTACAACACCATTCGGACTCTTCGAGTTTTTGCGAATGCCGTTTGGTCTCCAAAGCACCTGTTGTGGACCTGGCCTGAACCAGGTACGACGGCGCTACCTGAGAACAGTGGGCCTCCATCCGACGAGACCACCGGATTATGATTTGTGGCTCTATGGGCCCCACCATAGAGCACTGTTGATGTACATAGCGGAAACCGGCCTCCATCTATATATTTAACTATGTATGCCGTTGGGAAAACTCTCGAAATAAAAAAAAATTTTCAACGTTTCATTGACACAGTCACGCGTGGTCTACCCTTCGTCTTCGCCTACGTTGACGACTTGTTGGTCGCCAGTAAATCTGTGGAAGAGCACTTGCAACATCTTCGTTCTCTCCTACAACGACTGTCTGACCACGGCATCGTCATCAACGTCTCTAAAAGCGAATTTGGTGTCTCTAACTTGGTCTTTCTGGGACATCACCTGGACACCAGTGGCATCCGCCCACTTTCATCAAAAATCGAAGCAGTACAGAGCTTCCCGAGGCCCACAACGGTCACTAAGCTGCGGCAGTTCCTCGGCATGGTTAACTTTTACCGCCGATTTATCAAGAACTGTGCAGATATAGTGGCGCCTTTGGACCGTCTGCTTACCGGCAGGAGGAACAAGACGTCGTTGCTGCCTTGGGACGACACTGCTGAAGACGCCTTCATCAAGATCAAGACAGCACTCGCTAGCGCTGCCTTTCTTGCCCATCCCAACCCCACGGCATCTCTGGCCCTCACGAGCGACGCGTCCAGCACAGCCGTGGGAGCGGTTCTCCAGCAGCGGGTTAACAACTCATGGCAACCCCTGGCCTTTTTTCTTCAAGAAACTCAGCCCAGCGCAAGATCGTTATAGCACCTTCGGTCGAGAGTTTCTTGGAATTACCTCGCCATCCGACACTTTCGCCATTTCGTCGAACGTCGACCATTTACCATTTTCACAGACCACAAGCCATTGACATATGCGCTTTGCAGAGAGTCGTCGACGCACACGCCACGAGAAATCCGCCATCTCTTGTTCATATCGGAATTCGCCACCGATATCCGACACATCAGCGCTGACCAGAACATATCTGCTGACACTCTCAGCCGCGTGGACGCCGTGACATCACCTGCAACTCCTGCGCTACTCGATGTGCAGACGCTCGCAGCGCACGAAGCTAATGATCCCGAGCTCATAAAACTGCGCTCATCTAAAACAGCACTTCGATTGGACGATCTCCTGCTTGATGGCGCCAACCTTGTCTGCGACACTTCGACAGGCACACCCAGACCCTTTGTACCTAGCACGCTACGCAAGCAGCTTTTCGACACGCTACACCAGCTCGCTCACCCCGGCGTTCGTGCCTCGCAACGATTTGTTTCGTCACGCTACGTATGGCCCCGAATGAACGCAGATGTACACGACTGGGTACGTGCATGTACACCCTGCCAACGTGCCAAAGTCCAGAGGTACCCTGTTCCCCCCCAACGCGCCAGTTTCTGCAGCCTGACCATCGTTTCGACATTGTCCGTATTGACATTGTCGGACCACTCCCACCGTGTGATGGATGTCGCTACGTGCTCACAGCTGTCGACAGATTTACGCGTTGGCCAGACGCGACTCCGCTTCCAGACAGCTCCGCAGCAACGGTCGCGGCAGCATTTGTCACAACATGGGTTGCGCGCTTCGTATGCCCTACCAAGATAGTGACTGACAGACGACAGCAATTCGAGTCTGCCCTCTTTCACGAACTCCTGCGTTTGCTTGGCACGCATAGTCTTCGCACGGCCGCCAACCATCCCCAGACCAATGGCCTCGTGGAACGCTTCCATCGACAACTCAAGGCAGCACTGACTGCCCATGGCACGCCATCGCAATCGGTTCAACGTCTGCCACTGGTACTTCTGGGTATCCCGTGCGCCTTGAAATCGGACTTCGGGTGCTCGAGCGCGGAGCTCGTGTACGGTAGTCCGCTCCGTCTGCCCAGCGACTTCTTTTCCCCAGAACCACCCTCGGCAGCTCTGTCTACTCACGAATATGTCGACCTTCTTCGGGAACTCTTCCGGGATCTTAAACCGTGTCCAACACGTCCTCTCCCGGAACGCACACCGTACATCACATCCGACCTGACCAATGCAACACACGTTTTTGTGCGCTTTGGACCTATTCGACCTGCTCTCCATCCACACTACCTCGGGCCCTTTCCGGTACTGGAGGAACGCGAGTCGACATATATCGCGGATGTTCACGGCAAACCTGACACCATCGCACTGGAGCGCCTGAAGCCAGCCTACTGTGAGACGACTCCCACAGTTGCGTGGCTCAATCCAGTCCCACATGTCTGCGTTCCCGTCAATGCGGACACTACTTCAACCCGTAGAGTTTCCTGGCAGTGCTGATCTCGTTCGCAGACCATGCTGCTCTCTAGGGGGAGGAGCCATGTAGCGCCACCGAAATCGACGGGATTGCGCGGCGAAGGAAAAAGAGGTCGGGCGTGATCTCGTGCAGCGCGGCAGCAAGGCTGGCGCGAGGGGCGCAGAAAATAAAGAAAAAGTCAGTTGTGTTTTGGCTTCGGCGATAGAAGGACGTGTCGAGTCGTTTTCTTATGTGTGCTCCACATATATAACAGACATTTATTTACACTGAAAGATCAAGAAGAAGAGAGCTTTTACAAAATGTCTTAGGCTTTTAAAGTACCGAGTCTGGCAACTTGAGGCAATCAAACCGGTGTCAGCAACACCCGCCAAAAAGGTGTCCTGCCGCAACAACGCTCTGCCCCCCAGAAAGGAGGCAACGGGACGCACAACACATTCCTCAAAATGGGAAGGACGAGAAGTCCAATTGGGGAACACCAATGCCCCACACAAGGGCATGTCCACGTACCACGCCCAGACGACTCGGAATTGTCGGCGAGGAGGAAGAGTCCGAAGGGGAACTGGACTGATGGCAAGTCGGTGACCTCTGAAGACGTGGCTGCTGCTGTCGATCACACCTGCAGCCGCTAATGGCCCCGTCCAGCCGCAGAGACGTGCCTCGTCGCTGGGAAGGTGTCAGCTGCTCTTTCCCACGCCGGCAGCATCTTGCAACAAAGGGCTGTTCGCGGCACCCTAGCTGGGAAGGTGTCTAGAAGCTCTATCCCACGGCGGCAGCATCGTGCAAGAAAGGGCTGTTCGCGGCACCCTCGCTGGACTTCTGGTCACCTGAACATGCCGCACGCACGTGGGCCTGCCAGAAAATGGGGTTAGACTTGCGCCCCCGAAGGGCAGCGAACGCGGGAGGAACTTTTGATTGACAGGAGCATTCTCTGCTGCCTCTGCCATGACAGCTTCCCAGGCCGATCGTAACAGTGCGTAGTATCGGGGAAGAACTGTTTGCTGGGCTTTTCTGGATTCCACCCAAAAGCATTACCGAATTCTTAGCCGGGGGCCAGTACAACGGAGAAGGCCCTCGAAATGCATGCGAAGCAATATAACCGTAATATGACACGGCCAACATGAACTACCTTAACGGGACCCGGATTCGGACGGACACGCTGCGCGAGGCCATCTGCGCAGAATTAAGGGAGGAGCTGCGGTGCTGTTGCTGAATCAGCTTTCCAAGGACGGCGTCCGAAGACCGCCAGCAACAACACCTCAATACGACGTACAGTAAGGCGGATGCGTTCTCGCTTGAAAAAAAGTGATTATTGGCCTCAGTCAAATGAAAACGAAGACTCAGTTGTTAACAGAAGAAGCACTCGCAAGCAGAATCAAATGTCTTCCACTAAAACAGCAAGCTGGCATTAGAGCGTGCTGTGAAGCAGCTCCCCGATAACTTAAAGAAAAGGGGATTAGATACGATAGACACTTGCTTGAGTGCGCACTGACGCTCATGAGAAGCCTTCAATTGTACAGGCGCTTGAGAAGACATTTCCTAGCGCTGCCCGGGAGGAGTTTATGAAAAGGCCGTAAAGTAGGGCCCGCACAACGCCTTGTCAGCAAAGAAGTACTCAAAGCATCATTCTTTCACCAAAAGCAAGCTCAGAAGGCACATGGCTGTGCCTCAGAAACTGAGGTGTTTATTTCGATAATGTCCAGACTCATAAAGATAACATCACGTACACCAAGGAGAGCTTTAAAACACCATTCAGCCGACACCGATTTTCTAATGCAGTTCCTCGTGTTCTTGAACACCTAGATGGTTTATGCCAATGAAATCGGTTTATAAGTAAAATCACAGCAGAAGGTCTCCGTGTAACCCTGCAGTCCACACATGATATCGTGTAATACCCATGTTCAAAGTGCAGCTTCAAGTACATCATGAGAAAAAGATTAGGCCAAAATAAACTGGAAATTCTATTTGGCAATGCAAGACAGTCCAGCGGCACAAGTGACTAGCCAACAACACAATTTCTTTTCACTTCAAATGCACTAGCCTTCTAAAATTTGGTTAAGCCGCCAAAGGCAGGTAATTGGGGACCTAAGGTCTTTAGCTCGCTTTTAGGTAATTGCAGAAAAGCGGAGGTCCCCAGGAACGTGTCGTAGACTCACTTCATAAGCAATTGTTCACGAAGACAACATAAATAACTCGGAAGCGACACTAGACTTAATTCCACCGGAACACCTTGGAGGGTACGTCATCACCAAGAGTTCCAGTCGTCTTAGCCATTATGTCGCAGGGTATGCGGTCCGCAAGACTCTCCAAAAAACTAACTGCAAATATTGTGTGGAATGCTTGTCTGCATCCAAAGCACGTGCAACAATGGACAGCAGAAATTAATTCATCAAACAGTTTGACTTGGGTGGCTTAGTATATTCGTCTGGCTGCCTGGCCAGTCTAGTTGGCGTGCTCGAAGACTCGTTTACGGTATTTTTCAGCACAAGGAGAATTACGACGACAAGCATGTACGACGTCGCTAGCTTTCTCGAAGGAAGTTTTCTTTCATGGTGCCTGCAAACATCAATGCTAACATTTACACTGATATTTTTTTTTTACTCTGTAGCTTCCTGTATGTTGAGGTTGGCCACAAGGGAAGCGAATAAGATGGTGGCATATTCAGTAGAAGCAAACTGCAACCCATGCTGCTTGATGGCATTCTTGGGGTTCCGCCAGATGCTGGCCTTGAAACAATTGGCAACGTGCCGTATTTTTTTTTGTTGGTGACGAGGCATGTCCTCTAAAGACATATATCATGAGGCCCAGTCCCGTAGCCAGAAATGTTTTTCGGGGGGGGGGGGCACCTGTTGAAAACCTTGACAACCCCCTATTTTTTATTTTTTTCTTGCTAAAACACCCCCCTGAATCCGAATTTCGGGGGGGGGGGGGGGAGCGGGCCTCTAGCCCCCCCCTGGCTACGGGCCTGATGAGGCCATATTCTAAGAAAAGTAAGTGGATATAGTATAAATGAGCATTTTCTTTATAGAATAGCCGTAGCCTTGATGTTATTAAACCAGTAATGCAGTTTAGCATAATTTTGAATAGGTGTTGACAAAACAGCTCGCTGCATATTGAATATTTACAAAGTATTCATTTTCTCAGGAAATGCGCAAGTTAAGTTGTGTTATACAGTGTAAAAAGACATCAGAAACTAGTGTCCTTGTCTGTATGTACCAGCGCCTTTGACAACATAGAGTAGAAGTGCTTACAATTGATATGCATGTTAGCTCCAAAAGAATCTGTTTTGACGAAGGATTTCTGGAAAACTTTAACGTATCTTTAGTAAGGGTAATATCATAGGAAGCATGAAAGGAACTATGCATGTCAATGGAAATGCAAAATAACAGTGTTAAGAGAAAAAGTATAAGTAATTATATGCAACAGATTTTACTATATGAGTACATGCGCGTGGTGCATCGTACTTTTTGGCACTTCAGCTTCATTGCAAGATATATGCTTTCTTACAGGTCTTCATCCTGTTCTCACTGGGAGCACCACAGCTTCCGCAGCCCAATCCTCCGCTACACAAAGCGGCGCAACCAGCGAATTTGAGTAGCTGCACCAAAAGAGGATATTTAATTATAGGTTGAGGAGGGCTCGTCGAGTAGTCGAAAAGGTTTTCGGTATACTCGCTCAGAAATGGCGGATTCTTCGTCGCCCTTTTAAAGCTAAAGAAGGAAACATCAGAAATATTGTGCGTGCCTGCTTGGCTGTGCAGAACTTCCTTTTGAAGAAGTCGACTGCTTCGCGAACTATGCATTGTCCTTCGGGTACCTCAGACAGCGAAGACTGGCAAGGCAACCGAACCGATCGGAGCTGAAGAAGCTATAATGCAGAGTACGGTGCACTGGCTACATTACCCCGCACAGGTCGCCACTCACCTAGGTAAGCACGGCTTAGCTGGAGGTTTCTTTTGCATGCTCTTCCTTGCTCTTTTTGGCGGGGCGGCTGCTTAAAGGCAGCCTCGTTTTCCCGGCGCCTGCCAGACCGCTCTATGTGCGGCCAAGCACGGTTCCGGCTTCGTCCTCGTGCGGTGTTACCCTGTGGCGGTGAGCGCGAAAACAATGAATCTCCTACTTCTAGCGTTAAGCACGCTAGCTTAGGGTTCTACCACTGTTTCTTCTTTGCTTAGTGCTTTTTTAAATGAGAATTTCGGCTCCCTTCATGCATTTATTCGTTTATTTTTTTCTCGACTGTTGCTAAAACATCGGGGCTAGTGAATGCTACTTCTAGCGGTGTTAAAATGTTCAGGCGTCTCTTCTTTTAACCGCAATTCTGGCCAATTTCGGTTTCGCTTCACGCACTGGCCGCGGCTCTTTTTGCCGTGAATCCTCTTAGTTATCAAGGTTAAATTAGCACTAGGTTGTCCTTTATTTACACATGTCCGGTGCTCCCTTAACGGCTTCTCATGTTTCCAAGCACTCGGTTCTGTTGCTATTATTGTTTGTGCTTTTTATCAAGTGCGCGCGCCCCTCAGGCCCTGTAAGGCGAGTGCCCGCTGACCACAACGTCGCCCGCTTGACAGGCTACGAAATAGCATCGACACTTGAGGACATCCCTAGGCAATCTCCCCTGCAGTAACGGCCTTGGTTCTCTCACAGTCCCTTCTCAAAGTGCCGGACGGCCTCACGCTTTTGGGTCACAGGTGACGCCTGCCTCGAGGATCGTAGGTTGGAATCTCGTTGCGGGTTCCTACATTTGGCTTCTTTTTACAGCGAAAGCTGTATATGGCTAGGAGAAACGAAAAACCGCTCGGCATCTGTGTCACGAGCGGTCTCCATTGGCTGTGCTATCAGTTACGTCGTTCTGAGCGTCGTACCCAAGCTCCGCGCGCGAGCTTGGGTATGACGCTTGCAGGTCAAACGCTTGCAGCCACGGCGCGCCCTCTGGCGCGCCGAAGAAACGGCGTTGCCGGCAGAACAGCGTCGACGTGATTGCGGGAGCGCGTTCGCCGGGCCGAACGCCCGCTTTGGGCGAGTTTCTCCAGCGGCACTTTGGCTTAGGCTGCGACGTCTGTGACCGCCTCTGGTTCGACCACAACCTGGCAACGATAATTGTGGAAGGCTTCAGTGCAGCGTCGGGTTGAACCCACTGCTAAACACTGGGGCCGCACATTTGAGCTTCGCTGGTTAACCATTTGTACGGAGTGCTTGGGCGGTGATTTTTTTCTTTTTTTCATTTTTTGTTTTTATTATTATTATTATTATTATTATTATTTTGCATTCGTGTTTATTCTTTTAACGCGCGCCTCTGAGCTGGTGCCTCGCCTGAATTAGCTGGATTCACCGCAACGGGTTCTTTACAGAACGGGGACGTACCGCCATGCCAGTTTTTTTTTCTGTTGCACTGTTCTTTCATTGATTATGGCCACAAACGCCCCCACGTTCCTTCGGCGAAGGTGGAATGCGATATTTGCGCACATGTAGAGCGCACCCTCGCTGCGTTGCAGCGCCACTACAACAACAAGCACGGTCTCTCTATTCAGTGGCGTTGCGAGACCTGCGACTTTGTGGCAACCGGCTACCAAAAGTGGCGGCGCATCACAGGAGATGTGCCAGAAACAAAGAAGCCATTCAGCACCTCACGATCTCCTCGGATTCTTCCGAGGGCACGAACACCTTCTCCGATGTCTCAAACTCCGCGGGGGCCTCTACCGGCGCCTCTCACCCTATCGGTCACAGGGACGGTGAAGTGGTAATAAACTATCCCTCAATAAAAAACATTTGCACAAAATGTTGTTCTACCCTTTCCTCGAGGGTTGCTCTTGAAGAACATTATAAAAGAACCGTGGCCTCCAAATATACTGGCGTTGCTCCATTTGCTCGGAGGCATATTATAAGACAGCGCACTCGGCTTCCGCACACTTTTTTAAGTGCCGCAAAGCGGGCCCTGATGTAGCTAGCACTAACGCCCCCACGAGTGGCGGTGAGCCAGAAGGGGTGGACGAACCTGAGGAGACGGTGGCAGCATACAAGGCCTAGGGTTACACCCAGCGGCCACCCACTTTCGAAGGGGCAGGGACCATGCCGGGGTAGCAGGGGTTAGGTGCAGCTAGTCAGCCGTTGTCGCCCTCAGCCGGAAGGGCTGGACCCAATTGCAGCTCGCCGATCCCCCTGTCAACTGTGCTCGCCACAAGAGACGCCCTATCCGGCCGAGAGGATGGTGGCTGTGGAGGAGAGCCGTCGTGAGGCTCATACGCGGAATGGAGCCCCCTCCTGCGTAATGGGCTGCCTGCCGCCCTCACCGTCCACTCTCTCTCTTGCCCCCCGGTGCCTCTTTCGTGACGTCGGGAGCCAACCTGACTGGTGCTTCTGCTCCGCGCAACCTCGTTGACGTCTACGTCTGATATGTCGCCCACCGCAGATCTCCCTTTTCTTCGACCTCCGCGGGCAACATGTCAATAATCAATAATGACGGCTTGTCTGGGGCTGGGAGGGGCGCGTTCCGCAGCCGCGCCGGCCGCCAGTGCCTATCAGCCTTAAAGCGAGGCGCACATCCGTATACTCCCGGACAAGCAGGAGGCAAGGCTTCCGCCAGGTTAACGAATGCTTAACGCGGCCTTAGCGGCGGTGTACCCGTCGCGCTCATTGGACGCCATCAAGGGGTTACGAAGAGAACCTCAGTACCGCGCCATACTGGCGGAGATGTCCGCACGAGTAAACTCTCCTGCCTACCACAGTGGTCCCTCTGAGCTCCGAGAGTGATGGCACCGCCGACACTCAGAAGACAGACATTTTTTTCAACAGAGTACGCGTCCGAGCTGCTTGCGTCTTTCGGTCTGGACAACGTAGGCTTAGCGACCAATGCAACTCAAGTAGCTATATCCAGCAGCGACATAAGGGCCCTTTTTGTTCATTTCGGAGTCCGTTTTATGAAACAGAATGTAAAAACTCGGGCAGGCAAGCCTGCGATCAAGCGGCTTCCGGGAGAAAGATAACGAGTATTTAAACGACGACTGTACCGTGAACAACAGCGCCTCTATGCTTTGGGGCCTGGAGTCCTCCTCGAGTACATAGTGGCCTCCACTGAAACTTTAGGTGAAGTAACCTGAAAAAGCCATCCACCACAGCTGCGACATTTTCGATGCTGCGTCGCCACCTGTTGGAAACGTCGGAATTAGTCCCGGGTCACTCCACGAACGCTGCAGCCGCTTTATGGTTAAGGAGGTGCATATGACCCTCAAGGCGATGGCGGTCGGAGTGAATATGCAAATGCAGAAAGGGTACGAAGACTACCCTCCTTACAATAACTTCCTAACACTGAACCAACAAACGTGGTCGTCCTGCAAACATAACACTAAAATGGGGTGATAGCAGTCTACGTACAACGGCTGAGCTTTAAGTATTTCGCTGCTTCGCGCTTTTTCACTCTGGCTCGATTCAGCAATTTTACAAAAAGTGGAGCCGAGTCGTAACAAAAAATGCCACCATCTCAGCAGTAAGCACTTCAGTATGTTGAGCACATCCAACACTGTCCCGTGGTCGGGATTGGACAAGCGAAATTACATCCATGATGCTTTCATGATAAAGTTCTTGTACACTGAAGCAACCTGTGAAAAGATTCTCCAGGTTTTGCATGAACCTCAGTAGGAATCCTGACGGATACAACAGACCACCGTGATCTTTCAGCTGTGTAAATTGAGCAGCATGGAGGTTTTGGATGTCTTTTTTTGTCTACAAGCAGGCTCTCTTACATGTGTAGCGACGCCTTGGAACTGAGTAATGGGTTGCACTCTCGAGCGCCTTCTAGTGGGTCATCTCCAAAGAAGGACGCCGCTCGCGCTCAGAGTCCCTGCCTCCGCAGCTGGCCTCTCTTCAAAACTACTGCCGAAATACGAAGGCCCCTACCGTGTCATCGAGCGCACATCTCCGGTCAACTACCTCATCGAACCCATCGAACAATCTTCGGACATGCGCCGTCGAGGGCGCGACATTGTCAACGTGGACCGTCTGAAGGCCTATTATGACCCGCTCATTGTGACAAGCTGTTAGGTCGCCCGGCGGCTCCCTTTTTCGTACCCGGGGTAATTGTAGCGAAGCCTTGGAACTGAGTAATGGGTTGCACTCTCGAGCGCCTTCTAGTGGGTCATCTCCAAAGAAGGACGCCGCTCGCGCTCAGAGTCCGTGCCTGGCCGTGGCTGTTGCTGACGCATTATCGCTTACGCATTATCGCTGAGTGCCGGTAAATAAACACCTTCACACATGCATCACAGCTGCTTTTTGGTCAAGAACTTCCGTGCCACATATCCAGCGACGTAAAAAATTAGGCGTTGGTCACTTTTTTGCAGATATGCAGGCAACATGGTCCGGGTGCACTTTTTTTCCAAATTGTTAACTGCGAGTTCAGCGCTACAGATGTCGCCATTAGCAATCAACTGGTCTAGCAAAAACTCTTTGGTGTGCTCGTCCCCATCTGTGGCGTCAGCCCCAAGCAAAGCAGTCAAAATACCTGGCTCCGCATTACCATTTGAGACAGACTTGGCAAGGCTATAAAAACTCAGGCAACAAACTGTTATCAAAAACTGCTGGGGAGTGGGATGCGTGTTACAGCCTGACGACTGCCTTGCGATGCCGAAAAAGTTTTCAAGTGGGTCCTGGCTCAGCCTTGATGTCATGATAAACTTGTACTCAAGTTGCTGACTTAGGTAGTACAGCAGCGACAAGACACTTGCAATGGTGACCCTCAATCCAACTGTTGCAGAGGCCGACAAGAAGCCACCACGGCCCGCTGCATGAACCTCCCACTCAACGAGGTAAGCTAGAAATGACAGCAACTTGTCCACGGCAGCCGATTCCGGACGCAGAGCCTTGGCCGGAAATCACGATGACATTATCTTAATAAGGTCCCTCATCATTCTGAAATGTACAAAGTGTCCCCCCCATGCCGCCCTTACTTGTCGCGGTGTCCCACGCATCCGCGGTCCACCGATCTTCACTGGCGCCGATAGCACCGATGTGGAGGGACTGGCTGGCACTTTACGAGCGCGTGAGCATCCCCAACAAATGGGACGACGACGGAAAGTTGACCAAGTTGGTATTCTAACTCGCGGGAGTAGCAAGTCTGTGGTATAACAACCACGCGTCTGATTTCGCGACTTGGTCCGATTTCAAGACCGCCGTCATCAACGTTTTTGGCCGCCCTGCCGTTCGCAAGCTGAAAGCCGAACAGCGCTTACGCGAACGCGCTCAGCAGGCCGGTGAATCATTCACCAGCTATATCGAAGATGTCCTCGACTTGTGTAAGAAAGCCAACGAAACCATGCCTGAGCCTGAGAAGATCCGCTACGTTATGAAATGTATTGACGAAGATGCCTTCACCATGCTGCTCGCCAAGAACCCTGCCACAGTGGCCGAGGTCATCACGCTGTGCCAGAGCTACGAGGAGCTCCGCCGGCAGCGTTCGATGACCCGTCGCTCCCCCTTCACGAGGTGCAGAGCTTGCTGGATTGGTGGCCACCTCTCACCAGACGGCGTTGCTGACAGAGCTCAAGTCCTTCATCCGTGAGGAAATCGCACGGCAGTTCTCGCTCCTGGCCTTTGCCCACCCGCCGGCCGTTCAGCAATCGGCGACCACCCTTCTTCCTCCCCTCCGCCGAGTAATTGAGCAAGAAATTTCGGAGGTCATGCCAGCGTTCCACCAGCAACCTCCCGGCTCCTGCGCCCCAGAGTTACGCCTCAAGTTGTCGCCAGGCCACCTCAAGTACTTCCGGCGGCCGCACCTCTGACTTACGCCCGAAGCCGTCGCTCGACCTCCAACCACCGAAGCGGGTGTGCCGGCTTCGTATACTGACGTCGCCCCTAGGCCTCGACTTCAGCCCACCATCCAGCCATTCCAGCCGCCGTTCCGTCCGTCAGGTCTTGCGACATGGGCGCGACCTACCCCGGCGAACCAATGGCGTACACCCGACAACCGGCCCATCTGCTTTGCATGCGGTTACGCCGGTCACGTTGCGCGTTATTGCTTTCGGGTGCAACCGCCTGCTGTCCCGTCACCTGCCGCTGGCCAGCTGAGCCGTCCCTTTCACGACTCACCCCCGTCTATTCCACCGACGTCTCGCCCAGCTTCATCTCCTGTAGGTCCACGTCTCCACGACGTCGATCCCTGTCACCCATGCGGCCAAGTTCGGCTGCTCAAGAGCAGGAAAACTAGTCGTCGCAGTCCACGAGGCAAGGGCTGCGACGCTATCGAACTGTGAAAGCCCTCAGAGGAATCCATCGAATGTCATCGACGTGTTTGTGGACGGTTTTTTCGCGCATCTGCCCTTATCGGTACTGGAGCTGCCGTATCCGTTGTGCACGCAAAACTTTTGCCGCTTACTCCCGCAAAGTGACGACGCCCACTTTCTGGGATGTCCCTCCGTACCGCACGTTCGCAGAGTATTCATCCTACAGCAGTGTGCACAGCTCGCGTCGTCATTCGGGACGTTCTATGTGTCGTCGAGTTCATCATCATTACTGCATGCTCCCACGACGTTATCCTGGGATGGGACTTTCTCTCCCGCCACGACGCCGTCATTCATTGTGCCTCCGCCGAAATTGAACTCTCACCGTTCTCACACTTGACGCCAGTAGACAGTCCCTCGGCACTGAGCAAGATCCTCGTTAAAGACGATACGACAGTGCCTCCAAGCTCGTCAACGGCTGTGTCGGTCTACTGCGCCGGTCTCTCCGACACAGTTGCACTCCTTTCGCCATCTGACCGTGGTTGCAGTAGGAAAGGGTTTCTGGTACCTTTCGCGACCATTTTCAAAGTAACTCAGGGCAACACCGCTATTTTTGTGACCAACCCATTCCCGTACATTGTTACGTTGGTTCGAGGGGAATGTCTCGGCAGAAGTGGAACCCGTCGACGATGCACAAGTCCCTGGACGTACCCGATGACTCGCACTGTCCCAGTTCCTGTACCATCAGTGCTGTTTCCACGTCCTGATCCGTCATCTGCTGATGTATTTGGTAACTCCATCGCTGATAACCTTACGTCGGTCCAGCGTTCCCAGCTTCTGGGCCTGTTGCAAGAATTTCGATCTTCTTTCGATGTCGGGCAAACTTCTCTCGGTCGCACGTCCGCTGTTACACGTCGCATCGACACTGGCGCCCAGCCACCATTACGGCAACGTCGATACCGCGTGTCGCCTGCCGAACGTCGGGTAATTAATGAGCAAGTAGACGATATGCTCGGACGCGACGTAATTCGGCCCTCGGACAGCCCATGGGCGTCTCCTGTTCTCGTTGCGAAGAAGGACGGTTCTGTGCGGTTCTGTGTGGACTACCGACGGCTCAATAAGATCACTCGCAAGGATGTTTATCCACTACCGCGCATCGACGACGCGATTGACAGCCTCCACGGAGCTGAATTCTTTTCTTCTCTGGATTTGCGCTCGGGGGTACTGGCAAGTACCCATGGCTGACGACGCTCGACCGAAGACAGCCTTTTGTCACACCCGACGGCTTGTACCCGAGTTCAACGTCATGCCGTTTGGTCGGTGCTCGCCCGCGACCTTTGGCGAGCGCATGATGGACACCGTTCTGCGCAACTTGAAATGGCACACGTGCTTGTGTTACCTGGACGACGTCGTTGTTTTCGCTCCCGGACTTCTCCACGCATCTTCAGCGCCTGCGGCATGTTTTGACGCGCTTGAGTGACGCCGGTCTGCAACTGAACCTAAAGAAGTGCCGATTTGCAGCACGGCAGCTGACAATACTCGGCTACGTCGTGTCCAAGGACGGAATTCTCCCCGATCCGGCCAAGCTTCGGGCCGTGACCGAGTTCCCAAGCCGACGTCCGTCAAAGAACTGCGCAGTTTCGTAGGACTGTGTTCCTACTTTCGGCGCTTCATTCGCAACTTCGCGACTATCATATCGCCGCTGACGAAGCTCCTCGAAGTAACGGGCCTCTCCATTCGTGGTCGTCAAAGTGCGACGACGCTTTTGCAACGCTCCGTCGTTTGTTGACGTCGCCTCCCATACTACGCCACTACGACCCTACGGCCCCTACAGAGGTGCATGCGGACGCCAGCGGTGTAGGCCTCGGCGCTGTCCTGGCGCAGCGCAAACCCGGATTCCCCGAATAAGTCGTGGCATACGCAAGCCGTACGCTCGCGAAAGCCGAGACAAATTACACCGTCACGGAAAAAGAGTGCCTGGCGATCGTCTGGGCCCCTTACAAAGTTTCGACCCTATTTGTATGGTCGCCCATTCGATGTCGTCACCGACCATCAC
>JALIZH010026208.1:0-91714 GCA_030522465.1 Rhipicephalus appendiculatus
TAACTTATATATGATGCTTTGCAAGTGCCATTCGTGGATCGTGACATGTTCACTGATGTACAACATGTGCTTTTTTTGTCTTTCACTGTTCCTTTTGTTTTCCTTTCTTGGGTCATCCGTAAGGATGTGTGCGGCACAAAAATAAACAGTTGTTTGTGCGCGCATCACCGTGTGTGTGTCTTTTTCTGTGGTAACTGTCGAGTGCCTGGCAGCGCAAATAAGAGATGCGTGTTTACTTCAGCGGAACGCTTTTGTCTAAACCTCAGTTGCTTCTTTCCGTTTCGTTCCGCAACGTCAGTCCCGCCCGACCACAAGGCGTAAAGCGCTAATCGAGAGGAATTGTAGCAGCTCAGCCCTGTTGACGTTGATGATGAGTATGACGCTGATGATGGTGATGGTCATCTCCCTGTGCCAGTCATCTTCTTACTCTTTCCACCTTTCTTATTCTTTCCTCCTTTTCACGTTTCTTATACGGGCGTGTAGAGAGAGAGAAAGATGGGATGCGGAAAGGCAGGGAGGTTAACCGGAAAATAAATATCTGCTTGGCTACCCTGCACTGGGACAGGGGTAAGGGAGACAGAAAATCAATATGTTTGTGAGGAAAGAGTAGGTTTGGGCCAGTTAGTAAGGCATTACTTCGATCTTTTCAGCGCAGAATTTGCACCAAAGAGACACGAAGCGTACAGGCGCTAGGTTCCAACTAACATTGGGTGCCAATGTCTGTTTAAATAAATAAGGTTTTTTTTGATGGCAGGCAGGTAAGCGTTCTGCAATGCACACATGTTTGTAAGACTTGGTGACCAGTCGTGGCTGTCCTTTCTGTTATACTGTTTATATGCGGAGCATCTGGCATTAAACTTTAGTTGGTAGATAGCGTTTGTATACGTTTCGCGTCTCTTAGTCATAAGTGCAAATTTTGCGCAAAAAAGCTCGAAGTAATGTACGTTTGTGTCGTCGTCCATACTACCTCAATATTTTGTTCTCGCGACCGTCTGTTAGAAATTCCCTATGCTATGAATAAATCTTGCTCTACAGTTTAAACCGTGAAGCTTTTCTAAACAAAAGACCCTTCCATTATAAGTGCACCGATACTTATGTAACTATATAGCTTTTTTCTAGCTTCGTTGCGGCAGCAAGCCGTTGAAAGACAACTGCACATTCGTCGTTGCAAATGGATGTTGTTGCCTATGAATGGCTTTGGAGAGCAAACACGTCGTTGAAATTCGGCGGATGGAGAGCGCTATTGAAGCGGTGGTATAGCATAGAATTTCCACGACATCTTTTATGCGACACGAGGCGACGCGAGATTGCGTAATGAGCCTTGGGTGCATACAGATCACCTAAAACGTTCTTACTTTTAGCTATGCGGAAAGGATTGCGTAAGCCCCCACATCGAAGCTGTTTCGTAAAACTCGTCCAGCAGTAGGAAAACCGGTGCGCCTGCTTTGACGCTGTTAAATGTCAGAAAGTTGCGTAAAAAAACAGATAGTTTTCACAACAACTTTACGACAGAGACAAAAAAATATCGGGTGGGGAGTTTAAGAGAATTCAGCGCATTTCGCTCCTCTATCGAAAATAGAAAGACGAAGTTAAAGTTCGTATTACTGGTGCTATTACAGTAGGTTATAATATTATTATAACTATAGTCCTTTAAGTTATCTTCAATGAAATGACGTCTCCTAGCAACCTCCATGACACGGGAGACGATAAGCTAATGCAACAAGTTCTGTTCTATGGCCCATAACGTCTGACGTATCCGAGATGCTGGGTCTGTGGCTAGAATCTAAAATAATACATCTGCGCCGCGGATTTGCATGGTAGCACTCAGATCTGCCACACCACGGTCCTCACAACCTTCCAAACTTTCGAATTACGTAACACTCCGCTGCAATAACAGTACCTACCGATACTCGACCATTTTCGTTAGGGCAAGTTAGGTGTGCGGAAAAATGTTCCAAACCATATTTTTTTTTAATTTTTACTCAGGTGAAAGTACTGCAGTCACCCTAATGAAGTCAGATAAAAAAAAAAGACTAAATGAAGCTGCTCTGTTATAGAGAACGTTACTGTTCAATAATCTATGTGGGATAATCGCGTTTTCATGCCCGCTGTAGTTTCAAGAGTCATCGTCAGCGGCGCCGCCTATTACTTTTCAAAATAAAGTCTTTTTTTTGTACTCTTGTTCATGGAACTGTATTTTAGTTTGTTTACCATTTTTATTGTATAATAACAATGTTTTTTTTTTGCAAGTTTATTATACAAGTGACTAAAATCCCCCTATGTAATGCCCGAATGGGCCTTTAGGGTATATATGAATAAAAAAAAATAAAGTAATGCAAAACTGATGTAATACGTACAAAAGCCAGGATGAACTATTACACATGCAAAGATAATGAGGTTATGACTAGAGGCCAGATGGTCCTATGCACCATCGATCCAGGCAGATGGAACGATTGGACGTTGCTGCTGTTGTCAAGAAGATAATGTGCGTCTAGACAACGATTACAGAGCTTCTGGTGGTGTTATGAACAGAAAAAAAAATACATAAAAGGATCCCCTTTTCTCCGTTCCACAAATTGGGAAACGCACGAAACAGAAAGCAGAACTACCGAAGAAAATTTAAAAAGACAGACAAAAAAAATTTAAACGAAAGCTTACTCTGAATATTCGTGCTGTTTCAGCGAAAGATGTCTAAGACATAGCACTCGGAATTTCGAAAGATCTTGATCTGTCGCTGTCTTGCCTCCTTCTTTCAAAAGCGAATGCTTTTGATGCAGCCAGTAAAAAAAAAAAAAAAAAAAAAAAAAAAAAAAAAAAAAAAAAAAAAAAAAAGCCGATACTACGCTAGGAATTCCGAAGGAATCATGCGGGTCTGAACAAACGGATAATCACGCCCGGAAAAAAAAATTAAAGCAGAAATAAAAAAAACCGTTTCGCTATACAGTAGAAGTGCCCGTCGGGCATACGAAACGTGCCCAGCGAAAAAAAAAAAAAAACCTAAACGTGAAATGGCAGCGACGTAACAACAATAGCGGTACATGCAGATACCGTTATTCTTCGTGGGTGTCTGCTCTAGAATGCAAAACGATCGACCTGAGTGCTCTCGCGGGCCAACTCTTGCATTTCGTGGAAAAAACTGGCGCTTCACGTACGACGGGTGCGGTGGGAGCGAGGTTTCCTTTCCTGCGTATTCCTGAAGGAGGGAGCACTGGCCGTGTGTACATAGCTCACGCGCGCTCGGGGTCGCAACCGCCCGCAGCGAGCTTCGGATCGCACGTGCCTCGTTTTCCCTATGCGCAAACTCTGGCCCTAGCTGTCCGAGGCCCCCTGCCACGACTGTCGGGTTTTGCGAGCGAGGGCAAGTCCAAGACCGCACGTAGATCCCCAGACACAAAAAGACACCCCGGTTGCGGCATCTTCCATCGTTGTGAAAGAAGCTACACGACTACTTCGGACAGGGGGGGGGCCGCTGGCTACTATAAGAACACAGTCTCGTGAGACAGAGCCGAGAGGATAGGCGTACAACGCTAAACCACGGAGCACGTCGTGACGAGAGTGGCGCAAGGAGACGGCGAGGGAGCGACCGACGCGTTTCAGCTCACAATGTCGGTACGAGAGTTCGGTTTGCCGTGCTTGCGTCGCGCGGTTTGCGTTTTGTCCTTTTTATTACTGCAAGGATAGCCACAGTATTTCGAGGATAAGAGATACAAATAACGTACCAACACGAAATCGTACCCAGGGCTACATTGAGGATGCGGGCGTTCGAAGTTTCCCGTGTGTACTGTGTCCTCCAGCAGAGTTACGCCGACGCTACTGCAGCAAATCTTTTCAAACTTTGGAGTTTTAAAACTTGCGGCCTCAGTCTGGAGAAAAGTTTTGCTCACATAAAGATTTTACCGCGTCCTTTCGGTCTATTGGCGAAAAACACGCGAGAGAGCCAGGGCGGGTGCAGAAAAAAGGATAAGGTGCTTAAAAATTTAGGCGTTTCGGAGAGGAAACAGCGAGAAGTTCAATACATTTGACAGCCGAGGCGATGGGATAAGTAAAATTTAATATCCCGCGGGGACACGCAAGGCGCTCTTGAAATTAAATTTTTTTTACGCTCCGTGGAAAAGAAAAACAGCAAATTCATTTTTGCGCCGGGAAATATACAATATTAAAGTATAAAATTGCCGTTAGTTGAATTCTAGCGTGCCCCGCGTTTGATTCTAGCCACCCGGTGGTCTTTTCATGTATCTTGCTTTTTTAAAGTTTTTTTTTTTTGCTCATACGTTCCTGCTACAACACTGCCGACTGATTGCTCCAGATGTTGCCACGACAGCCACTAAGAATAAATAAAGATCGGCGATAACTTGGCAGTAAACAAAACGATTCAAAAGAAAAAAACTCTACGTCAGAGCAAGATACTTTGTCGCAAAGGTTTAGCGGTTAGCTCGATTTTTGACATTGATCGAAATCTATTTGAAGAAAATGCGGACAGCTCAGCGAGGCACCAAAAGTGGCGGTTAACCTCATTTGCTCTTGTTTACCCTTTCAGGATATCTCTCTCCTCTGTCTCTCTCTCTCTTTCTCCATCTTTAAATCTCCCCCCACCCCTTCCCCAGTGTAGGGTAGCACACCGGTCCTACTAAATTAGTTAACACCCCTGCCTTTCCTTTCCCTCCTCTTCTTTCCTTCCTTCCTTCAGGATATTCATGCGCGCGCCGCTGTTTGCGTGTGCACTACCGCGTGAATAGTTGTGTTCTCAGTTTATTATTCAGTAAAGAATATATAAGTATATTGTTTTATTCAAGCGACACGTTGGCGGAAAGATAAAAAAAAATGAGCATACGTTCACGCGTGTTTATTTCCTTGCCCGGTAATTTACTAGCATCCCGACGTGCACATTTTTATTAAGGCAAAAGCCTTAGTTGCCTCATCAAATGCTAAAATTGACCATCGGCGTCTTGCGGCGTCGGCCTCAGTTCTACAGATGCAAAAAATCATCATCACGTGATGACGTCACCATATGACGTCATCACGACGTCACATATATCCAGAACTTGTGACGTCATAGTGACGTCACATAACTTGACATCCCGTAACGGCATCATCGCATGACATCATTCCTTGGCCAAAAGGCGGGCCGATCACGGGGGCAGTGCACAACCAGGTGTGGTGCAGAAAGCTTGCATTGCCTGCGATCTTGGAGGCAGTGCAAAACCACTTAGATGCAAGAGGCTTCCGAAGGGGGGGCAGGGGTGGATCGATACATGGACTGATAAGGAAAAGGAGGTGGCTTTCGCTTTCGAGTCGTCTGAGGCGGATGCATAAGGGATCGAGCCTGCGAGTTTTAAGACGAAAGCCTGAGGTGGTTCACGAGTAGGGTCCTTCAGCGAAAAACCCGGCCCGGTGTGTAGTACAAAAAGACACGTGACCAGTTGCGCATCTCGCGAGTGGAGCTGCGCGAGCTGCGCGTTGACATTCCATTCGCGGCTTTCGCGTGACTAAGAGGTAGGGCCACTCCGCAATCGGTAGGTGCGAAGACTGAGGTACAGCAGCGGAGTTGGCGGCGTTCCCCTCCTCGTCACCCTCACATCAGTATTTCTTTCTCTCTCTATTTCTTTCTCATGCATGGTCGTTCTTTCTTTCTTCCTCTATCTTTCCATTTCTTTCTGTCTCTGTATTTCTCACTTGCTCTTTCTATCTCTTTATCTCGCTCTCTATATCTTTCTCGTTCTTTCTTTGATTCTCTCTTTCTCTCCATCTTTTTCTTTCTGCCTTTCTTTCTCTTTTTTTGCCCTTTTTCCTTCTATGGTACGTTTTACTATCTCTTCTCCGCCTTTGCCTCCTCCTCAATCTCACATTTGACCTCCTTTCCCTCACTTCCTTTTTTTCACCCCCGTGCAATTTGTGCACTGCTAGCTGCTCGTCTTCGGATGGTGCGTACGTGGGTTCGAATCTCGATCGCCTCGCAAAAATAGTCCCCCCCCCCCCTAAAAATTGCGCTGTTTCTCTATCTTTATTTGTATTTCTTTCTCTCTGACTATACTTGTCGCCTATCAAAGTTACTGCAACCGGGCGCCGGAGAAACCAGCGCTGTGTTTAGATAGCAAGCAGAAGACTAAGGCCACGACGACGATGAAGAAGAGGACGAAGACAGCGGGTGCGCCGGTTCATGATGCTTTTCTGGTGACACCGCACAAACTATGGTGAGCTACAAGAGTTTCGCTGTTAAAAAAAAGAAAAGAAAAACAGAAACGGATTTCGTGTGATTCGAGCTACCGCCACATGACCACCCGCGCCTCGTCGCTTGATGTGCGTGAACTGCGCGCTCACTTCGTCTTTTCGGCGATAACATGAGTAAAAAAATAATGAAAAAAAGCGGCGTTTGCATGGTATAAAGTGCACGGCAAGAAAACCACACCGGATGGCTTCCGTCTTCTAGCCGTGTTAGGCGAATGCATAAGGGGAACCTGCATGTTTTAGAGCGCAGCTCTTGGGAGCCGGTTCCTTCGTTGACCGGCGTCGCTGTTGGCGTTGGCTGGCGTCGGCATAACCGATAGAGTGAACGAGTGCGAAAGAGAACGAACGAGGGCGAAAGAGAGCGAATGCGGATCTTGTCGATATCACGAGCCACTTGCCTTTAACCAAGCCTCTAACCTCGCTTTCTTCCTCCGTCACGGGCGCTGGCACCTCGGTAAGAGCTCGTGTGCATGCAGGGCTGGCACGTGCACTGCGGCTGGCTTCGCTTGTCGTAACGGGGCTGTCGGCATTTTCGCTCGGTTCGCGACGCCAGAGTTGTACATATGTGCGCGAGTAGCACTCGAGCGCTGGCAGTTTCTGTGGCAATATGTATCGAATGTTACATTCCTAGAATGGCGGATTACGAAAACTTCAAACGCAGTTGGCGTTGCCCTAACACGAAGCTGCGCTCAGAATTTGCATTAGGCAACATCATAACCTCCGTTGATTTTTTTTTTAGTTTTTTGTTGATTGTTTACTTCGCGATGAATAGTGTTCGTCGCTAAAACCAAATATAAATTTCGGTGGTGGGATGACTTGGCATGGATGGGCATGTAGCACCAATGTGTTTGAAACGTGGAGTTGATGTCATTAGGCAGATCGTAATGAAACAGCAAGATACCTGCCCCAGCTGGCATTCCAGTATTGAACTTAAGGCTGCTTCTGCTGCAACATGGAAATAGTCTTACTCCCTAAACTGTCGCGCAACTAGGGTGTCTGAGGTCTGAAGGGCTTAATAGAACCAATTTTCCCGTTTACGAATGAATAATCGAAGTAAGGACGTCTACTTCAAGTAGATTTTCTTTTGCAGTACGAACCATATGCAATGTTTTCTTCTGTTCATGTCTTCCTTTCTTGTTTGTGCGCGAAAACTCGAAGTGTGACTGATAGGGGGGGGGGGGATAAAATTTGATGTATTCCTCGGGATACGCCGTCCGCAAATGCCCGAAAGTACAAACACACTCACATGATTTATAAAAAGCAAGAGCCTACAGAAAAAAAAATGCAGTCTATGTATAGAAGATAGAACATTCAAAAAAGAAAGATTACGTGAATGAAGCGAACACATGAATGAATTATAAAGAAGCGCAGTCAAGGAAAACTAACAAATGAAGGGCACGAAGCGAAGACTTCTTCGCAACGTTGTCAGAGCTGAAGTCGCAGAAAAGAGGCACGAAAAGCTAGAACAACGCCGTATTGAGCTGTCATGCCGAACAACAACAACAAGAACAACAAATTGGAAGCAATCGCGCACACTTTTATTTGTGCGTTCAATTCCGAAGAATTTCGAGAAGAAAACCTGGAAAAACAAATAACAACAGATGACGACGGTCCCTCCGGTGGGCGACTGTCGAGGCCCTTACGCTGCACGTACAGACATACGCGCACTACACACACACACACACACACACACACACACACACACACACACACACACACACACACACACACACACACACACACACACACACACACAGACAGACATACGCGCCTCGGCATCGGTGTCAGGAAACAAAAGCGCCGGCTTTGGCGGCGTGAGCGACGACCGCAGGAACACCCCTCGAGACCAAACAGGGCTGCAGGGAGGAAGGGGAACACGCCACGAAGCCCCGCCACTCGACACAAGAATGGAGCGTCGCGAAAGCTCAGTGGGACGCGCAAAAATCAAAAGTCACAGTGGCACTACGGGGAATACTTCCCGGAGGTGAGTTTCCAGGCAAGAAAGTATAAAAAAAGAAAAAAAAACGGCGAAGTAATGCGGAGAAAGGCAGAAAAGAGGAAAGACAACAGCCACCCCTCCGGCGATCGCCGGCTTTAGAGTACGCAGCGAGGCTTAGTAAAAAGGAGGAAAAAAAAAAGCAAAGACGAGGATATTCTGGCTGATTTACGCCACAGGTTCCCCGGACGATGTCTCCATCATTTTACCGTCGGGAGGCATACGCTTCCCATCCGACCATAAATGCAGCCGCAGGCAAAGCCGCATCGCAGGCGGCAGCGCCGCTCTACCAAGTGCCGCTGTCGCCTCGCGGAAAACAAAGCCCATGAAAGCAATGGGGCGCGCCGGTGCGACGTGAACGATGCTTGCGGACGGCCAGAAATGGCAGCTGAACGGCGAAAAGGCGGGCATCCGTATATATAGTGGATGCGTTTGGATAGGCTCCCCTAGCTGAGACTACGAGTGCTGTAGGGAAGCTTTCTTGCCTTTGTGTACGATGGGAACCAGGCTAGGCGATGGGCCTTCAATGTTTGATCTACGAAACGAGTAACGCCAAACAGAGCCCGACCACGGATGGACGTAGCGCGAAGATGCCGCATTTAGAATGCTAGATGATGGCACTTTTTTGGCAACAGTTATAGACCTAACTGCTTTCTTGAAATGTGTATGTAAGAAAAGAAAAATGGCACATTTTTACATCAAAAGTGTACGTTTAGCAGGTGTGTGTGTGTGTGTGTGTGTGTGTGTGTGTGTGTGTGTGTGTGTGTGTGTGTGTGTGTGTGTGTGTGTGTGTGTGTGTGTGTGTGTGTGTGTGTGTGTGTGTGTGTGTGTGTGTGTGTGCGTGTGTGTGTGTGCGTGTGTGCGTGTGTGCGTGTACGTGTGTGTGCGTGCGCGTGTGCGTGTACGTGCGTGTGTGTGTGTGTGTGTGTGTGTTTGTGTGTGTGTGTGTGTTTTAATTTGTGTGTGGCGTGATATAGAGGGAGACAGCAGGGCTATGTCACTCACAAATGTTTCCGGTATGACAATACCAAGTTATGCTATCTTCATACTGGAGGGTGTTGTTTGTGACTTTAGGTTTTCGCTTAATTACATGCACACGAATGGGCACGTAAATTGTCTTATAAAGTTCACTGGTGTTGCACTAGCGTTTTGTCGCACAGGCGACACGAGGAAATCACTTTCGCGAATGGATTCAACAGGAAGTAGAAGCTTCGTTGGCTGTTCATATCGCCTCTATGCTCTAATAACAAGGGTACATGCAATCGCAATCGATCCGAATCAGGATGAAGTTCTTTTATGGTAGCTAGGTCCTTCGATCCCGATGGAAAAATTGGTAAATTCGCAAGAAGTAGCTTCTATGAACAATCTGTAGAAAGAGCCAATTGTGATCGAGGAATTCGATCTCACTCAGACCGCGTAACTATCGGGAGAGTGCCCGCGATGAGACTGGGGCGTTTGTCTATTATCGTCCTAAATGCGCTACAGGAAAAATAAACTTGATGGATGGTTAACGCGTACTGTCTCGGGAAAAAAACAAGTCAAGCAGCATCAATCTCGCGAACGGGCAATTTTCGGTGCATTTTTTAAAGGAACTGCAAGAGAGCTTAAAGTAGAAAACTAGGAGAGAAAATAACACACTCCAAGTGCCGCCCGTAAGCGAACGCATTTGACGAGAAAGAAAACACTCAAAGGGGTTGAGAAAGGGCGCAAGAACACGTGGCCGTAATGAATCACCGCGACCAATGGGCCGAGGTTGGGCTGGCGTACATAATGGGTCGGAGCGCAACACTCGGCTGCCATGTTTCCCAGGAACGCCGCAAGCATCCCGCGCAGTGAATCAGAGTTTTCCGGGTAATTGACTTTACAGCCTGTCGCGCCTCCCTAAATGCCGCAGTCTTCCTCATCGCACGTCGGGGAACCGACGGGTAGGGGGCGCTCCTTTCCAGAAGAAGCGCACCGAGCACGTTCAGCCAGCCGCGTAGAAACGAAAAGAAAACGATCGAAAGTACCCTAGGCTGCTTACGGGGACTCGTGCCTTGTTGTTAGGTAGGATGAGAGGGTTGAGGCAATTGCCGAGGCTGAAATGGGGCGCGGAGGAATAAAAAAAAAAAGAAACGTGAACAAGCTCGGGAAAGAAAACGGAAAGGCGAAGCGTAAAATATATGAACGAGTTTTTCTCGTCACCCTTCAGGAAGCTCTCGGAGTTACCTTGGTCTCTTTTTTTTCCCTGGAAGAGGCTAGACGCGAACTGGAGAAACTGATTGCTCCCCATCTTCTGCAGGAGCAAGCTCGGGACCTCTGGACAGCGCGAGGGATTACGCTCTTGCAGTGCGCACTCAAGCTGCGCAAACGAAGAATATAGGCTTGACTCCGTTCCTACTCACACGCTTCTACCGTACAGCGAAGCACAGGATAAAACGACTGCATTCGCTCCTTATTACGTCTTCACAATCTCTTTTCCTGTCGCTGCACTCTGTCGCAATAAAAAAAGTGGCTTAGCTACAAAGCAGCGACTACGTACCGCACGGGTTTGTTTCCACGCGTGGCAACGTCACTCTCTACCGCCATCATTCCGAATGAAGGCACCTTTCTTGATCGTGTACTGGTGGCATTTGTTAGTACACATGCTGCACAGGATGATCCCATACAAAAGCAGTTCGCTTGTTGGCGCAGTTCTGGACTGAAACAAAGTAGCAAGATGGGCGAGCTTGCAGGTTACTTCTAAAACAACTCCGAGAAAACAAGGGACTGGCGTTCAGTCAACGCGGCCGCTTAGTTTAGAGACATCGTTTTGGTTTGAGAAGCCCTGGGCGTTACTTGTCTCGCGCTGCTATTTCGAATAAGTTCGGCGCTAGAACTCTTTTTTTCAAACTGTTTCCTTAGTAGCATCTTATGCGCCGAACCTGCCTCAGGACTTACATCCGCTTCATCCCTGTTTTTGTACACCATTCGCCTGCGTCCGAAAAATGCTGCACGACGAGGACTTACACTCTGACTTGAAGGAGCACTACAGTACGTCAGATCACAACGTCACTAGCTGGGTTTATATTTACACTTGTAAAGAAAAGTTGGCCCCTTTTTTTCACAAGAGGCGAATATGAACAATGTGAGCGAAGCTGGTGCGGGTGTTTCACGTGCGTCGATCGAAATTTAGAAATTTAACATCGGCTTTAACCCCACAGTTACATTAGTTTATTTAACTTTCCAGGGCGTTTTCTGTTTTGTCAGATATCGGTTGCTGTTGTTTGTTGGGCACGTGTCCACATTTTTTGGGGGGGTTACAAATCAGGGCTCGATAAATCATCATGAAATATTTGTGGCAGAGCTGTTCATAATATTTCTATTCATGTAACGATTATAATATCAGATGAATTATTTAGCTTCAGGCATCTAGGTGCGAAAAACGTATCGCGCGGTCACCGGAGGTTTAAAAAACGTCTAAAAGATAGTGACATAAAAATGCATGCTTCCTTGACATAGACAAGTTCACTTTCAGTGGCATTGACTCCAGTGATGTTCCCTGTTCGACGATTTCTGATTACAAGGAAGGCGAAGGAAACTCAAAAAATATTCTGCGTCATGTTTCTCTCTCATTAGCGAGAGATTAGATAAACTACTAGCATTTTGGGACAGGGCGAGGATGACGAAAAATTAGCGGCTTGGCTCATTTTGTACAGGCTTTTGTACAGTTTACAGAAAGATAAGCTTCGCCTTTAAGAGTTGAACGCGATAGCGATATCCCGTCCCTAGTGCGTACTTCAATCACTTAGTGCATACTATGTAATGGGTAGTATGCTTTAAACCAGGAGAAATTATGCGCGGCAAATGTGGGAAATGTTTTCGAACTTGCTATGCACCCACTACGTGGTGTTAAGGGAATGCGCGCAGTAAGGTGTGTGCCGTTTGTAATGGGTGGCTGGCTTTAAACTATGGAATCGTTATGATAGTCCATATTCTGACGCCCGATGGCAATGTACGCTTGTACCACGCAATATTCCTGGGATATTACATGTTATATTCCGACGTCTATATAAAGGACGCTTGCGTTTGCGAAGCATGGAAGTTATTCTCACTGCATTTCCAAGCAGAGGAAGTTATTTTCACAGTATTTCCAAGCAGAGGCATGGCTGTGTGGTAGAACACCTGCTTGCCACGCAGACAACCCGGGTTCGATTCTAACTCGGACCCGAAAATTTTTATTATTTATCTTATTTGCATCTTTCTCGATTTTTCGGTCACGGACAAGATGATGATTTTTCGGTCACGGACAAGATGATGATTTTTCGCTCACAACCAACGACGCCGACACCGACACCGACGCCGACGCTGGAATTTCTGCGAAACGAGCTCTTTAACGCTATCGCGTTAATAAAGTACTTCTGGACTTCCTTCCATAATACGACGATATATACTCGTGACCATAAATCTAATTCTTATTGCGCATGTCGCTATAAAGAATAGTTGCGTAAAAGCGAAGCATAATGCTTAGCAAGTGCCTGTCATATGAAGTACAGCGTCTTATTCTATGGAAATATAAGATTAGCAGCTTGTAAGAGTTCAGAACAATAGTTTCTGTATATGCTGCCTAAGCGTTTCTACTAACTGATACAACCTGTTTCTGCCCATAAAAATAAGAATAATGCTATCAAGTTTCTAATAAATGGCGGTGTCAATTCCGTGGCAGCTCCATAGCAATAGATACGTGTATGATCTGGTCACAAACAGCCTATGCAAGCAAAACTTTGTCGGCAGAAAACAAAGTGAGGCGACAAAAGATAGACACACGTATAAACACCAAAGTACTTTCGGTACGAACATCAGATGGCATGGAGGAACACAGGAACTGCGAGGCGGTGTCACACGGCGACAAAGTGGGTGCAAATTAGAGCAATTCCCGCGCGTATCACCGCCATCCAGCCGTCCGAAACGTGAATATTTAATCACCGTCTCTGTTAGTGGCCATTACGGGTGTCATTACCAACGCCCGCGGGAGGGGTTCTCCGCAGGTCGGAGCGAGCGTTTAAATTACCGGACACGTCGGGAAGACAATCAAGCCGCCGAACTGCGACGGCGATGGGCGCCGAAAAATCTGACAGTGCCCAATTGGTGTCAAACTAGGGCGCGAGCAACTGCGGTAACCAGTGGCACGGTGAATCTATGGCTACCTACATACGGAAGTCGTTGGCTGTCGTGCGTAACCACGCCGGGCGTCGCCGGGCCAAGCGGAATAGATAAATGTTGCTGCTGTAATGCTCGAGCAAGCAGGAAACAGCTTTTGTTTTTTATGAACTATAGTAAAGATGCCCGAAGATTATTGCCTTATCTGAGAAGTTTTCAGCATATGTCTGTATATTGCGCAATATCACCATTTAGGATTAGACAGGCCTCTTCCTAGAATACTGCTGGAATTTCAATTTTTAAATGCGAAGCCTTCCTTAGCAAACTGCAGGTACTTTCAGCGTTGCTATCTATCTATCTATCTATCTATCTATCTATCTATCTATCTATCTATCTATCTATCTATCTATCTATCTATCTATCTATCTATCTATCTATCTATCTATCTATCTATCTATCTATCTATCTATCTATCTATCTATCTATCTATCTATCTATCTATCTATCTATCTATCTATCTATCTATCTATCTATCTATCTATCTATCTATCTATCTATCTATCTATCTATCTATCTATCTATCTATCTATCTATCTATCTATCTATCTATCTATCTAGCTGCCTACGTCAGGGTGCTGTCGTGATCGCCTCCTTACGTTGGGGTAGGTCAAGATTAGTATGGGAGCGTAAGAGGGTTTGACGACTATATCTGCCTGGTGATGGCATGAATAACGTCAAAATGCCGTCGCGTACGTCGTCCAACCCTTTCTCCAGAGACGTGTGGCACATACCCGCTTACCATGGACAGGTGATTAACATTTTGTACACCCTGTAACCGCAAGAACAGATATAAGTAATTTAAATGCGAGAGCGTTAAGGCAAACTGACAACGGCAGCATTGATTCGAAAGAATAAAAATCAGGGTCCCAGCAGGAATCGAACCCAAAGCACTCTGCGTGGAAATCAAGTATTCTACCACAGAGCCACGTCAGGTCTCGAAACTGGTTTGGAAAAAGACCCTATGCAGGCGTAATGTTGGTGAAACGTCAATTGTGTTTGCAGTGCTGGGTATCTAATATTCAAAACATTAAATATGTACTCCTATGATGAAGGAGTCATGTCGGGTTAACGTCAATCGTACACTTAAGCGCCATTCACTGTAGTTGGTCTACGTAGCACTATCCAGGGCTATCATCTTCGCAAGCACAAGCGCTACATATCAGCTTACCGCTTTTGGTGATGGTAATACCCATGTTGCTGTTGGCATCGTTACGCAACTGTAAACAACTGGTTATATGAAACATATGCGACTGTTCAATATATGTCTCTGCGTACAACATTCGTATATCTTGAGCGTCATTTCATAACGTTTCGCTTAATAAAAAATTACAACCCAGTCACCTTACATAACATCGCATAGCTTCGCATAACATCGATTCCCATGGTACTTGGGATGTGCCGAATTTTTTTTCTCTTTTTTCCAAATGTTTTTCTTTTTTTATAGATTTTCTCTCTGTTTTATCCTTCTTCACCTTTCTATCCCCTCTTACCCCTTCCCCAGTGCAGGGTATCAAACCGAAAATTTTCTTCAGGTTAACCTCCCTGCCTTTCACTTAACATTTCTCTCTCTCTCTCTCTCTACAATCCGCCGCGCAATAAAAGAAAGCTTCCGGCTAGCATTTTATGTACAATGGGTTCATTAAGAGGCGGACCGTAGATCTTATAAGCTGCATTTACAAGTAAATATACTGGCTCTCTTGCTGTATAGTGCTTATGAATCACGAAACTAAACAAGAACTAGCGATAAAAACTGAGAAGTGCTTGAACAGATAAAAAAAAATCACAGAAAAGGAGTTCCAAGAATGGAACTTCTTTTTGCTTGTTGTACCGACGTACACTGCATACTTACATACACGAAAAAGAAATATCATTCATTCGCAAAGAGAAAGAGCGGCGCCCTTTATTTTTTTGTCAACCTGAAATCGAAGAGAAAACGAAATCCAAGTTCAGCGACAGATAGACCTACGCAGGCTTTTTAGTGCTCAACGAATACTAGGTGATTTCGAGGCTACGCATTGTGCGTGGTTTCCATATTTATCTCTTGTTTCTTCTCTTTAACAATGCTTCCTCAAAAAAAGAAACGAAAAATGCTGATAGAAATGAAGCCGAGGGCCACGGTGGTCGACATCGGAGACGGTCTTCCGGTAGCGTCGTCCACAAAGGGAATTCCTTTAGTTGCATCTCAACTAAGAGCGAGTTGACTTTGACAGATTGGCTCACATCAATGGCAGGGCTCGCACAAGCTAGGAACAATGGTCGTATATGTCGTCCGCGCATGCGCTTGCTAAAGTGCGTGCAGCCGTTCTCGAGTCGTCGCCAGCTGCCGCATCAGCCTCTTGCCACTACCCTTCTTTTGCTGGTGCGTTAACTTTATTGGGGGGCAGGGGGGGGGGGGGGGGGTTAGGTATCGCATAATGGCGACATCCGCTACACCGAAGACTATATTTAGTTTGTTTTTAAACAGAAGATGCATACATGGACGAGGCGACCTATTCAATTGAGCACGGTGGAAGTGTTTTTGATAAGCCTGCTAGCATATTTCGAGAGTGTTCCTGCTATTGAAAGTTCATCGAGAAATTGAAGTCTCAGAGATCAAGCCAGCGTAAAACTCACAACCGATAGATATCCAGTAAAGATATAAATTGAGGAAACAAGGTGAGGGAGATTTTGGTGATGAGAATTAGAGGTTTCATAACTACAAAGAGCTATAGCTGACTTGGGGCAATTGATAGAAAGTTTATTTGCCTTAAGTGGGAGTGGGGAGAGAAAAGTACAGACAAGTTCAAAAATTGTTTCAATATCCGTAATCTTCAGAATAGTTAATAAAGGCTGATGGCATTGCAAGAATGGGCAGTCTTGGTGGAACTTTTTCTTTCCTTAGATAGGGAACTTTTCGCTTGTGAAACGACTGGTGCACTCATTAACATAAGTCTAATCATTATCTTATTCTTTTCAATATGGTTGATCGCATTTGCAACGAGAGAAACTTGTGATAGAATTTGTCATGAAAATGTTTACAACAATAAATTCTTAAAAAGTGTGTGCATTGAACTTTCAACTTCTCAACTAAACACGACCAGTAGTATAAGTGAAAAGACATAGAGAAGCAGGAGAAGGTTCTCATGACCAAAACGTAACCTACAGGACCCTCACTTCACAGTACTTCACGAAAAGCTTCCATTATAGACAGCAGTTTTCAAAAAGCAGGTTTTCGTGTTATTCAGCTGTACTACGATTTGTTCCAGTGCTCATATAATGAATAAGTTATACGGTAGGGTAGTACATTAAAACACACACACACAATCGCAAAGCGTGAACAAAGAATACGGCTCAAGCGGCATAAAAATCTCAGATAATTATAATCAGATCAGTTTTATTATGTTTCATTATAGGTATTTTCTTGCGTTCAATGAAATACGGCATACCTCCTTCTTGTATACTTAGAGGAAACGTTACCTTTTTCGGATATTTGACTATGACTTCTACCTAATAAACAAAAGCTTTAGTCGGAAGGACAGCGACTTTCATCGCAAGAAAGTGACAAAGTATCGCGAAGGCATGAGAGCGATTTTAAAGAACAGAGAAAGAAACAAGATAAAGATGAGCATACGTGCTAGCTCCATGAATAGTTAATACACCTAAGGCCTTGTCACAAGCTGTTGTCGCTTTCATCTTTCAGTGTGTGGTTTTCGCCTGAGTACAGGCGTATTTTACAGGCAAAGCACGCTTTACAAAGCACTAGGTCAATTTACGATTCCGTAAGTTTTCTAAAGTTATTGGTCTGATATATAAACTTTAAAGCAGTAATAATAATGTCGACGAATAAGTGAATAAATTTGAAGAAAGAGTGAGTCAATATATTTCATAACGCAAATGTGTGGAAATTAAACGGAAGGCCACTCCAAGTGTCAAGCCTTTCCTTTTTTTTTTATTGTTCAGCTAATGCTTTTTCACCTGATGTAGAAACATAAAAATAATATTACCGCGAATCAATATATTGTATAATTCTTTTCTATGAAGGGAAATAGAGGGTTGCATCCTTTTGTAGCGTTTAATGTCGGCCACTCTAACATCCAAGTCTTTTCGTTGTTCAGCATGTGTTTTTGCCTGAGTACAGAGTTGTTCTACAGGACGAGCACGCTTTACAGAGCAACAATTGGTGATTCCGGCATGTATAGTAATATGTGGGATGTATAAACACAAAAATATTACCAGTATCAAGAAATAGGTGACATACACATTTCATAACACTTATCTTTAGAAGTAAATAAAGGGACACTGCCAGTTTCGTTAGGCCTTTTTATCGGCCACTTCCACTTAAATCGTTTTCATCACTCAGCCTGTGCTTTTCACCTCAGTACAGTCAACCCTTACAGGCAGAGCACGCTTTACAGAACAGCAGTTCAAGTTGTGATTCCGCAAAGTAATACGTGCGATATATAAACACAAAAATACTATCAGTATCCAAGAAATAGGTGACATACACATTTCATAACACTAATCTTTAGAAGTAAATAAAGGGACACTGCCACTTTCGTTGGGCCTTTTTATCGGCCACTTCCACTTAAATCGTTTTCATCGCTCAGCCTGTGCTTTTCACCTCAGTACAGTCATTTCTTACAGGCAGAGCACGCTTTACAGAGCACTAACTCAATTTACAATTGCACAGGAATATTTCCTACGATTCATGGTGAATTAATACACTTAGGAATAATAGTTATATCAACTCACAAATGAATGATTTTCAGAAAAACACTGTGTGACGCTGAATAAATGGTCAAGTATCATATCTAGATTCCTTTAGGCGCTCAAGGCATCAGTTTTGTGCCATTTGTACAAGCATGTTCTATGGAAAAAATACAATGTATTGCGGAACAACAGGCCAATTTTATATGTAGTGACAGTTCCTACAGTACACTTTTGATGTACCAACATTCAAAAATGTTCATATTAAATGATATCCGCGGAATATATTTTGTAAAATAATTTCAAGGAAGGAAAGCCACAGCCACTTCTATTTTCAGTATGCGCTTTATTATAGCTATTTCCATTATTACTGTTATGATTATTATTGCTATTATTCGATAGCAATTATATGGACACTCTCGGCAGATTTCTGCCTACACGGTCGCCGTCATGTCCCGGATAAATAAATAAATAAATAAATAAATATATATATATATATATATATATATAGTATATATATATATATATATATATATATATATATATATATATATATATATATATATATATATATATATATATATATATATATATATGTGTGTGTGTGTGTGTATGTATAAAGAAGCACAAAACCGGCGATTCAAACTTCAAACCAGTGACCCCTTACTCCGCAGTTGGCCGCGTTAGACCACTCAACTACGTGCCATTCATGTTTCGGCGTAATAAGCGGCAAGCTATTTACATACTCCATTTACCTCTGGTGGCACGAACATCTTGAAGGAGCTTGAGCGTGTTTTCTATAACGCAACGCTCCTACATTTTCTTTCACTTCGAAAACTACCCTTGACACGTGCACAAAAAAAAAATGGACTCTTTCTATACCAACTAGTGATGTGGAACGAAAAAAAAAAGAACGCCCGGAACACCATAGGTCAGACGCCCCGTGGCTTGGAGACGTAGAGGAGTCACTCCACGCGCCGCAGTCTAAAAGAATAAGAAATATTTAAGAGCGTCGGGTTCTGCATTGTCGGCACTTGCAGCGTGTTGCTCAAACACAAAGACGTAACAATTGGGACAGTTGTTAGTTCACGCTTGTCCTGTTTATACCTGCGCGTTCTTGTCGAGCGTCCTTCTTTGTGATTTCAGCGGCGCGCTGCAAGTATGAAGCTGCTTGTACTCGTAGTTCTTCGTGTGACATTCAAATTTCTTGCTATCGCATTCGTTGTTTCGCCCGCTTGTGGCGAAACTGTGACTTTTTTTCTAAAAGTTACCCCACGGGATGATAACCTGCCCTGAACTGCTCAGTTCTACCAGTTTTTTTTTTCGAATTCGACGCAAGATAATCCAGATACCACAGAACACGAACGTGTTGCGTGGTTTCACACACCCGTCAATATTCCGCGCTTAAGACAGTTACAGATAGGCATGCCCTATGTTGTCGGAGGGCCCTTTATAAAGAAACAGTTTACATGCCTTCACAGCGGAATAGCTTTTTTCTTTATACGCCAAGAGGTCGCTGAAGCATAATCAAGGCGCTCGCCTTCCACTATTTCCAAAGCACTGCGAGACGTCGCCGCTTCTAACGAGCAATGCCGAATGGCGCGGCCTCTCAGAAGAGACGATGTAAAAGTTTGCCCGCAAGACTTGCCCGGAAAACGATGTCCACTCGCGCGTGAAATGTGCAGAGATAAACCGCACGGCGAACCGACCGTGGATATCACCACCGCGAAAGACGTCAGCGTCAAGACGGGTTGGTTTGCCGACGACGAATAGCTGGCCAGCCATCCGTGCCGCCGTAAATCAGAGTACGGACATACAGCGGTTGCTGCAAGATGGCAATTACAGCAGTGAAGAACTCCCGCCTTTCGGTTTCGCCGTGCTACAGAAGACAGCGAGGTCAGCAGTCTGTAATTACGAAACCCTAGAGACGACCCTCGCCTCTTCTCCGATTTGTTAGCATCTTTTTTTTTCCTCACAGTTTCTTCCGCTTAGAAACTCAGTTTCTTTCTTGTCTACCGCTTAAGTTATTCTTCCAAGTCGAGTGTGAAATTATATATCCGCAGCAATTCCGGGAGCGCTGGTGCTCCAAGCGCAAAAGAAAGCAAAGAACCGTCACGGCAAAGGCGGCAGACAATTACAAGAACGGATGATAACTGAGCCACAGCGAGACTAGGAACGATATTGAAAGACGCAGGAACGAGCTCCGAAATAACTGGACAGTACCGACGATGATTTATATTTGGCGCTCTCAGAATACTGGCCGCAGAATATTCAGTGATATGTATTTTATGTAGCTTCAGTTTAGGTTGAGATGTATCGCACGCCCACCGCAAGCTGCTATATTTCTTCACAATACTCCGCCACTTTGTGCGCAACGAGTACTTCAATTCTAGCTGTAGGAGTGACTGAGTTGAAGTGTGGAGCCTCGACATGAATAATGTTTTAATAGTGGTGGCTTCCGCAGCAAAGACGTCAGTGCTAACTATACTTTCGGCCTCTCCTCAAAATTATTACTAGTATCGAGACAGCACGTCGGACATCTTTATATAAGATGCCTACTGTGACTGTACGTTCCGTCATATTGCGTATGTTGTTTGTGTCATCGTTTTCAAAGCATCACTTTATTTGTTTCCCTGTTTACTAAGGTTAACTTAGAAGAACGCTAAGAAAAAAGGCGAGGGCGACTACGTAACTAAAGGCAGCAGGACCACTTGCAATCCGCCTTATTATAACACGACTTGGGAATAAAATAAAAATAAAAGTCCAGGAACTCAGTTGATTGGCTACATAAGTGAGAAAAACGCAATGAAAAAAAATAAGGGTCGAGCGGTTGAAAGGGTCGAGTGCTTTCCGAGGCAGTACTCTGCATTGTCGAACAGTTTTATGACACGCTGACGTTAAGTGAATCTGCTGCCGTGAAATGAAAGAAAGTGTTTCATAAAAAGGTCGCGCCGTGTTTGCAGGACCTCATATTTAAATTCACTTATTTTTAGTAAATTTTTGTAATATCATGTGAACAGAAAGCTTCTTGTGAAACAAATTGTGCGATTTGCTACAGCATACTCTGGTAAGAGAGACGCGAATGTTATCGTCGCCGTTTCTAAACTGCATTATTCAGGTTCTCCCCGGGAGAAGGATCTGATACATTTCAAAACAACAACGACATACCATTTCGGAAGCCTCGAGCTTCAGAAATTATGACAGGAAAACGTAGGACATATTTGGTCGAAACACAACTGAGACCCACCAATGCACCTCAAAAATGTTGTTTGCCGAGAAAAGCGACACGAAAGTAACTTTGAAGAAAAGAATGATTACTAAATTCAATTACGGTGGTTTCAGCCTCGAGGCAGCAGGGTGGATTTGAAGTGACGCTTTCGTGCGTGGCCAATCTTGAACACTTGAAATTACTTTTACTGCACTGCCAAAGCACAGTGTTCTGGTACCAGATACTAGCCTTGTTGCAGTTTGTCGCCATGGCAACGCGGCTGCCGCAATCGGTAATCGAACCTCTGACCTCGTGACCGGCAGCATAACGCCGAAGCCAGTTCGCGCCGTAAGTATAAGGAGAGAGATAACGATTGATTATAGCCCAAATTGGCGCGGACAATACAGCTTTAAGCGCGGGACATCCGAGGTGGGCGTGGCACGCGCGAACAAATTAGGACATTCGTCGCGAAAGTCGCAAGTGGCGGCAGACGTGGGGCGGGGATGGAAAGGTGATTTACGGACGACCGCCAGAACGAGCAATTACCACCAGTGTCCGGCACAGAAAAAAAGACGGGCGAGACAACGACGAGGACAGGCCACTAGTTGTGATGAACGACAGGCGAGATGAGGAGAAAAGGGGTAGACCCAAAAAAGTGGCAATGACGAGACGAAAACAAAGCGTACAAAGCGAGCGACGTAGCAAGATAAACAAAACAAAAAAAGAAACATAGAAGGTTCAGAATGGCCCGAGATCTGACCGAGTGCAAGCGACTGGAAGCGTCGAAGGAATTCAGATATTGATTAGTGTGCTTATTGTGTTCAGTGCGCCTCTTTTCTTCCGCCACGAAAATCCGCGCGGGCCTTTCTCGGAGGACTGGCCAAGAATGGTCGCTTCCGCAGCTTCTCTCGCAGGAAAGGGGGGAGGGGAGGCGAGTTGGTAAAGAGAGGGAGGCAATAGACAAAGCCGCTCACAAAGAAGTAAACGCCGAAACAGAATGCTCTTTCTTTTACCCTTTCTTTTGTGCCTCTACTCGAAGACACTGTTCTCTCGTTCCTCCCCTCATCTCCCTTTACTTGTGTCGAGGGGGGATTGCGACTACGTTGTCACCGGCAGTTCCTCTCCCGAGAGAGTTTCTTGAGCTCGCTTCTGGGCCGAGGCGAACGCCCCCCCGCTCGTACGTACGCCTCTGTCTGTGTGTCGAAAGCTCAAAGCCGCTCCTCGTACCACCGCCCCCCTTGAACACCCTCGCCTCCCACACCGCCTTCTTGCAGTCCTCGGGTGGAGGACAATCCTCCCTGTCGAAGCTGCTGCGGCGACGGCGGAAGGGGGGCGCGTCCCTAGGGGTCAAGACTACAGAAGGCTCGGCGAGTAACCGCACGCTCGGCTGCTGTCGACATCGTGGCTGGCCGTCGGTCTTCAGTGTCAAAGACAACTTCTTTCGCCACTCATTTCTTCTGACCGCCGCGCCTTCTGCCGGCTCCTCCCCTGCACTGAGAAAGCTCGTCCCGTGCCCAACAGTTCTGCTTCTTTTTATTTCACGCGTATCTTCCCTCTTGAGCCGGCGTTCACATGTCGTAAACGACTACAGCCACCCCTTTGTCATGCCTTTCTGGTACTGCGAGCTTAAACATAATTTATTAGGCCTTCAAAACGTAAAAACCATACAACTGATATTTAACGGCAAAATCATGTAGGAACGCACTATATCCGTTTAAGGAGCAATTTTAGGTAGTTGTGTTTGATAGCCTACGTTAACGAATTTGCCCACTCCTTTATTTATAAGAACATATTTGTTTAATTATTATTGGAGTGCTAACAAAGCGACTTTCGCGCAGTGATGAAGTCTTATGCACTGGAGAATTTAATGGAATGTTTTAATTGTGTATAATAATGGCTGTCATTCGGCTTTATGCTCATCTTAACATCTTTATGCCAACCCGTGAATGATTTTCGGTGGTACAACAAAATTTACCCATCTACATGGAGTAGAGAACATCAGCTAGATGCGGTAAGTTGGTCTTCACTGAGAAAATTGTGCCTTCCTACTGCGCGGAAAGAAGCTTTTCATAAATGCCAGAATATGACATATCCGAAAGAGGCAATAGTTCCGCAGTGATATTACGATGTTGTTTTTGCTGAAGCCCGGGATTAAGGATAAAAAAAGATAACGAGAGACAGTGGGCTTCTTAACAAAAGTAAGCTACCCCAAAAGTTGTGGACTTCGTTAAGTGTTTTGCCGTAGATGCAGCCATCGCTCCTGTGTGAAGTACGGAGGGCTCAAACACACTTCATTGAAACTTAGACCGATGTTTATTGAAGGGAAAGCTCACTCATGCAGTGCGCATTAAATATCTGTTGATTAAAACCGGGTCGTCAAGACATGGACGATATTAATACCGTTGTTTTCTTCGATTGATATATACACCAATGAGCTGGCCTTAAAACCCTCTTCATGTATCTATAAAAGCTGATCTGTCACGTTTAGATGTTGACACCCCACTGAGGGGAACATACACATAGTGGCGTGTGCTACCTGAAGCAATGTAAGTTTTAAAGCGCATGTTCATGCGTCTGGTCAGCGGCCGACAAAACTTTGAAACGTACCATTTTCTTTTTAACGCCGTAGTGGAGCCGCTTTGGAAACCGTACTGCGTGTTCTGTGGTGAATGATGGTTTAACCGTTTTATTGTCCTGACCTCGGGAGTTGCCTGTGTGTAACACAGGATAGATTTCATTTCTCAATATCAAAAGCAAATATCGATACCTCAGAGATAACGCCCGGCTTTTGCAATAGAGGTGGGATAACGCGTAGTGAAAGCCACGTCGTCGTTCACTTCAATAAGTCATCCGTCCATCGCATTTAATGGAGACGAAATTAACTTGCTAAACAAGATGTGATAGCGTATCGGCTTTGTTAATGGTTTTATCGTTTTTATGTAATGGAATATGCGGTATCCGTGTTGCTCATTTGCAGTGGTTTTGAGGTGCTTATCGGGAATGCATATACGTGCTTTCTTGTGGAATAAAGGTGAGCTGTTAGTCTGCGCTGGTCCTTGTGTACTTTTTTTTCGTTGTGTCTTCATGTGGTGTGCGCGAATTTTCCACAATGTATCATTCTCTTCCTGTGAAATATAGCGATAGGTAGCAACATTTCGCCTGAATTAGGGAGTTCTAGGCAGGCCAGTGCCGTTATTTGACGGGACGATGTAGTTATATTCAAATATACACAGTCTAAGTCCGATATACAGCACCCTCTTACAGTGAAGACGTATATGTTAAGGCGAAACATCCGTCCATGCACAGAAAACCGCCATGTATGTGCTACAGATATTGGACAAACCCACTAAAGCCCCACTGAAAATGAAGGAGTGGCCCTCGCACAAAAACGTATACGGCGCAAAGCCAGGGCAAACCCTACATCTCACCACTGGCTCACTAAAGCGTCGCGAAACCGAGGCACAAAGGCGCACGCTGCTCAAATGGCTTCTCACGATAGTGCACAAAACGCAAGGCACATGCAGCAAGCCAGACAGGACGACGCACGTAGCGCCAAAAAGGTGCATGCTGCTCAAAAAATTTAACAGAGCACACGGTAAAATAACAAGGGAGTTTCCGTACCTCTCTGTACTTCCCGTGAATAGGCTGTTTCCTTCTGTACCATTCACGAAAATTCAGTGTCGCCTGTGTGCTGTGTGCTACGCCGTTTCGCCGGTCATTCACATTCAGAGAGTGGAAAGACTCATGAATTATTTGTGTTCCGAATAGTAACGAAGCGAAAATCCTAATATAAATACAGAACCTAACTCCTATCAAGCGCTCGTCTTTGTTCTTACGGAATAATTAGAAAGAGAGAGAGAAAGAACGGAATAATTAGATAGCAATAATGCTACTTAGGACCGGTCTTAAGCCGAACATTCAAGTACATGATTACGAAACGCAAGAATAATCCGATAAAAAAATGGCAAAAAAAAGAGCTTGCGTTGCGGAATTACGCTTGATTACTCAGTTCCCAAAGACGAAAAAACACGCGCAGCCAAAAAAAAAAAAAAAAAATGAAGCCAAACAACTGATTTTTCTTTAAAACTTGCTCATGACTTCTCTTTCTCTCTCACTCTCTTTCTTTCGCGCATTGCAAATTAAGTTCTCCGTGCCTTCCATGGCAAGGAAAACATAAAGTTGCTTTTCACCACTCGCGGCGAGGGATAAGAGGCCAAGAACTCAGACGCGGCGCGCATGAGAAATTCCCCGAAGAGCAGCTTGCCGCATTTTGTAATTATAACGAGGCCGCTCTTTGCGCGAAGCAAACATCGTATCTTCGCGTCTCCATCGTGACGAAACAAAAAAGCGGAGTGATACAGTGCAGAGATTGGGTACGCGGAAAGTTCGGTTTAGCATACGGTGATATCGCTCGGTCTTTAACGTATAAATAGCCGCTGAGGGATATAGAACGCGTCGAGCGTTCGAAGTGAAGGAAAACAAACGGGATAGCGCGGAAGACGCCGGGAATAACGCCGGAAAGTAAACACCGTCAAAGCACACACAGCCCGCTACAATCGCCGCACGCTCAAAAGCCGTGCCCGGGCGTCTTCGTAAACCCGCGCTGTGTCCCCGTGGAGGACGGCGTTAGCGATAAGGGAGAGAAAGCGACGACGAGTGGATGCGGCTGCATAAAACGACGATTGAGTGGCGCCCGCGCGCCCGGCGTAAACAAAAGGCGCTGGTTCGATGACACGCGGCCATACGTTTCGCGTTCGGGCCCCTTCGGTGCTGGTGGTGCTGCCGCACCATCTGCTCTCGTCACGTCTCGACGCCGTATAAATGGGAACGCGGAGCAGCGCCGAGGATGCGTCGATTGGGAAAAGCCCCTTGGCTTTGACGCGCGGCGCGCCACGCTTTCGCTCCCCGTGGCAATGATTTACGACGAGGAGCCAGTCCTTCTCTCAAAAGCGCGCCTGCTTGGCCGACTTGGCGTTTATGCCGCCGCCAGCTCTCGGCATCCTCCGATTCCGTAGCGTTCGCGGTGGACGAATTTTGGGGGCACAGAATCGAGAGACACCTACAGTTGTGTTACGGAGACATCCTCCGTCATTATAAACACCTCCGCTGCACTTAACACGTGCCACCGCCGTCTTTCTCGCGAGAAGAAGCAGTGGCACTACGTCCGTTGCAAACCGAAACTTTTCCGAATCTCTCTCTGAACGAATTCTATACTCACACTGTTATGCAGACAATTGTCCGGGCTGTGGCAGGTCACCCTCAGTCTTCAATGTAACGATTGAGTGCAACGAAGACCTGTATCCTCTCTTGTCAACTCTCCTCTACCCGCTACGCAAAAAAGAGCTGTGGGACGATGCCCTCTGCGACGAACCTCCCGAAGTTCTCCGAGCCATTATGCAGCGCACTCGACACATCGCCGGAATCATCCTAGGGACCCCGGACTAGGGGTTCCTCCCATGCTCTTCGCTTAATTGAAATTAAGAATAAAGTTGTTTCACTCACTCTCCAGTTGTGAAGAGAGTAGACGTGCTGCGCAGCCATATATACATTGTTTCTAAAGAATTGCGCAAGCTTGGCCGCGCTTCTTGGTGTCTGCCGGTTTACGTAGTGACCGCCAGCGACAACAGACTGAACGACGAACATCTGAATCTGAATACGAGAATCACGTGATTTTTACTCGTTCCTTGTTCAACCTTTAGGCCCTCTCGCATTTCTAGGGATGGGAAGGCAACCCTGGCTCATAATAATTATCTCCCCTTTTCTTTTTTCGTCGTTCACTTCTGTTCTTTCACTTTCTCAACAGGTGGATGCCATGCCTCCCTCCCCTTTTGTGCTTGAGGTATGTTGCACGTGTCCGTGCGACGGAATGAAGTAAATGGGTCAATATGATAATGAATACCCAAACAAGAAATATCACTGTATCTGATGAAAGCATCAGCGAAATTCCTTGAGCGACCTGATTCCTTCAGTGCGTAACAAAACGTACGCATTGCGTAACAAACGCACGGAAAGGGCAAGGCGTCCACGGAATGCTAAAGAATGAAAGCCTTTGCGAGGCAGCTAGGTTTGCTTTGTATTTAGATGGACGTAAAAAATTCACAGCTTCGCCGTAAGGGCGAAGCAATGAATGCGATAGCAACAAATAGTAATGTTATACGAAGGAAGGCTAGCAGCTAACTCTTTTGGATCTGATCTCGCGTAACTGTACAATTTATGCGTGACTAATTGACTTAGCGTCGTAAAGGCCAATGTACAGTGGAGCTGAGGGGAAGCCCCAGTGATGAAATGCTAAGCGATGCAAAGCTAGGCGAACATGGGCATGGTTTAGCACTTAAGGAACCTCCTATCCATTTCACCACCTGCATGGCTCTAACCTCCAACTCGCCTCCCTCCTCCACTCGCCATCGCTATACTATGCTATACTCTCCCTCCTACCTTCCCTACTACTGACCCTATCTTCCATTTTACACCCCTTTCTATACTATACCGTACATTGCTATTCTATGTAATGGCATAGGGCGTGTTTCTATGCTCTTACGTCTTGTCTTCATCGCGCAGTTTAAACTTGTCTGCTCAAGTAATGCACCAACTAGCCCAACAACAAGCCAACTTCCGCCATTCGTGTGTGTGCGTTCTTCTATGTTCTTCCGTGTTGTTTTCTTCACACAGTTTAAACTTTTCTGCTGGACAATGCTACACCCGTTTGAGCTAGGCGTTAACAACTCCGCTGTAATGCGCTGGTGGAAGGAAATATGGCCACTCCAGGTAGAGAAGCGGTTTTCGTGCAGTGTGTTGTCTGAACGCGAAGCGGTGAGAGCACATCGGGTAGAAGGGCCTATGAGCCCTTTGGTTATGTCTGACGAGATAGCGCGCGCACCAGCGCTCAGGACCACGCCCTTATATTCGAAGTTCCCACTTGCTGCCCGAGCGACGCAGCACCCCTCCCTCGGCGTCCATGCTCCTTCATCCGAGGAAAGACGGAAACGGCTTTTCCTCTCTGCTTGAGGAGCAATCGATGGCAGGCCTCGCATGTGGGGTGATGTTATCGCATGCGCCTTTCCTGCGATGGAAATGGCCGGCTCGTTCCATCTCTTCTTCAGCCGCATTGGTCACCCTCGCTCGCATGCTATTACTCGCGCGTAGAGCATACGATGCGCGGGGTGATGTTATCGATTTAGACTTTATACGAAACATGACGGCGATGGTGACGGCGACGGCGATGGCAAAATCTGTCTAGAGTGTCCGCAAATTTGCTATCGCAATAAAACGCAGCTCGCGATCTTAAATCTTAAAAACATGAGCAGCATTTCCTTTGCCAGTATGACCATTAACAATATTGTGGGCATTTATCTGGCACTTCATCATCTGCACATCATCAGCATCGCATAAGGTCCTTCGTCATCATCACTTGTGGAAACTCATCTTGAGATTGTTCTTTGCCTTGAATGTGATCAGTTCGCCAGGTCTTCAAGGCGTATTAAAGGCACGTCAACAGCTGCGTAACAATGTCATTATTATAATTCACATGTTTATCATTAGCCGAAAAATTGTCTGAGCGTGTTTGCCATTTTCTCAACCTTTTATTATGTATCGGCAAAAAAGTGCTTTCCTGAGGTGGACGGGGTTGAAAATGTTACAAACTAAGTCTAGTGACTGACACACATACTCTCTTTGCGTGCGTGTTTGTTTGAAAGCACATATGCTGCGCTGATGTCCCCCCCCCCCCCCCCCCCCTTAAAAAAAATGCAGCACTGGCGCAGAGTTCCTACCACTATATTGTACGCAGTCACGCGAACACGGTTCTCGCCTCATTTCGCAAAAAGACTTCATTCAGCCAAGGAACGAAATGAAGTCTCATACGGCATGAAAAAGTAACCCATATTTCGAACTCTGTTTCGGTTCAGTTTTAAAAAAATAGAAGACGTTAAAATGACATCAGACATTAAAACCAGGTTTAGCACAACATATATATGTACTGATAAAACTCCCTTGTTTTGAAATAGAGCCCCAGCGGTGGCGTTCTTCGTTTTAGGGTATCCATTATCTCTGCAATTTCGGGCAACCATAAATGGGGGACACAAACGTCTTAATCAGGGAAATACTTAGCACAAGTGCAGTACGCGAAAGGGGAACACTTGAAACACTGCAGAATGCATTAATAATTTAAAGCGCACGTGGTCATTCAAACCAAGCAGTCAGGATCCAAATTATCCCGAATACTGAAAGGAAGGGACAAAGCTTTTTGAAAGATTGTGCGAAACCTTAGGGACATCAGTTGTACTTTTAAGTCCTTCATTATCGGGCTCTTTGGTTTCACGTAGCTACACGTGCCGAAGAGGATTCGCCCGAGTTCTCATATTCTCTGCTATTGTGACAGCTTTCGAGAACTTCGATTCATGCGGATTCGGTACAAATTCTTAAGGAAAGCGGCAGACCTAGCAAAGTTGAAAGGATGAGCCGCAAGGCTTGAACGATCTGGGCTCATTAGCGATTCTCAAGGAGCATGGTGAATCCATAAAAGCGCGAAGAATGTGTACTGCTTGTTTTTTACATTCACCGCCATTCATACTAATTTCCTTTTTTGTTTAACGTGCCACAGTGGCCGCTCAAGACCACTGATCCTTCATAATGGTCAGCTCCAATTTCCAAGCAACACAGGTGCACCAGGCGATGGAAGCTATCAAAAGCACCCTTCATTAGACGTTACTTTGCTGGACACACGACAGAACAAAAATGAGCCCAAGCATATGATCAAAAGTACAGAAAGCGATGTGCTCCTGTGTTCACTCTTAAACAATTGTAACTACATCTAACAAAAGTGTATTACAGAAGTGTACCGCATCCTTCGTCTCAGTTTTGGATGACGTCGCTTGCTAAGCTCCTGACTGCGCTCCAATCGGGGCGCTCCTGTCCTTCTGCCACTACTTGCGCCACCAAACATGAGAGGAATGAAATCGAAACACACAACTTCTTGGTATCTACGAAATTACTTCGAAGCAGTTTTGGTGGCTGCTACAACCTTCGCCAAGTGCAATAGGGAGTTGCGATGGCTGCAACGGGAAGTATGGAGTCACAGCTCCGCGAACCCACTGATTATTTCTTTAGGAACTATAAATCGCGCGGCCTTGGATGGACGCAGCTACAAAGTGTCAGAACTAAATGGAAATCCCAGAATATATATAAATAAAAACACCGAGCACGTAACACGAACACCGCCTCGTTAAAAAACATGTGCCGCGACAGTAAATTATCGTCGTTCTTCTCGCCTTACAACATTTCGCAGGTCGCTCGTGTCCCGAACGGAAGGCGAAGCTGACGCGGGGCGAAACGTAAAACCGCGCGGCAAAAACGTCGATGCGCGTTCGCCGGCCTGTTAGCTGCTCAACGGCCACCACAGGCACGGTCGTAGGGCCATGAATACTTAACCAACGATAGCGTATAGGATGTCGGCAATGGCCTCGGCACGCCATAAAGAGCGACGTAACACGCAGGACGGCGCACGCGCGCGCGCGTTACTGCCATGGCAGTGGTTTGTTTACAAGACCGAGCGGCCATCTCATAAACCTCACGGGGAAAGAAAGCCGCGGCCGGTCTCCAGTCCCCGCCTTCGTAAATAGTTGAAGAGCGCCTCTTCAGCCGAGACGCCGGGGTGGCGGCGTCGGCGTTGCGAGGAGAACGGCTGAAAGGATAAAACAACAAACTGCGGTGATTCATCGACCGTCCCTTGGCCCTCTTTGCATTTCGTGTTGGTGTTTTTTCATTCGTCCCCTTCATCGATGGCATGCCCGGACGGTTATCCCCCGAGCCACTGGTGCGGAAACCTAATCAGAGCTGCACAGGCCGAGCTCGGGCCTACGAGGATCTGTGTTGAACGAACGCGCTGTTTTAGCGCTGCTTCCTTCAGCCGATAGGGTATAGGAATGAATGTGCGGAAAGAAAGTTGCGTGATGGAGGAGCAACCGCCGTGTGCCTAAACCGTGGCCAAAGCGAACTTTCATTATTCGTTCGAAATTTGGACGCGTCGAATTATAGTGTTCGCTGAAAAGTTCCGGAGAACTTCGCCGCAGAGTCGGTGTTATATATATCTTTGTTTTTTCGTACCGCGGCAGTGGTTGATTGCTGTCTTCAGTAAAAACGCTTCAATAATGTTTTTTTTTTCAACTCCTAAACGCGTGATATTTCATCACTTTTGATCAAGTAATGAGTACAGAAACACGGAAGACGTTCGCTCTCGATTCCTAATTACTAAGCGCAAGTAAACCCCGTTTGTTGGTGTTTCGCATGAACGTGCCATGGTTCCGTAGTAGAGAAACCTTGTGTCAACTTCAGTGGTTGCACGGAGTGACTCATACGCAAAACACACTGACAAAGCAAGTAAAAGGCTTGAGCGCTTCGACGCAAGCAAATAACGCTGTTAGCACGCTCGCACTGAGTCATATATATCCAAACCCACGCACATCTATATGATAATGTCTCTATGATTTTTTTTTTTTTTGCGCTCACCAGCTTATAATTCCTTTTACACCTCGTTTAGCTGTGCAAACGTTGGGATAAGACCGAATAGCCTCCATTTCTTCCTTGTTGCAGTGAGGAGTAGGAATTGAATAGCAAGCATCAAGTTTCGTCGGTTTGTCTGACATCTTGTCAACGGCTGGGAAACGCGAGTTGCAAAGCAGTACTTTCTCGTGCTCTCTATTTCTAATATATTTTGTTCGCATCGTGTTGTAAGAAGATTCAGTGATTATTTGCAGGCCTGTAGTTGTTATATGTGCCGTATGAGCGCTTGCACACTACCGCAATTGAAAAAGAGGCGCTCGTGCGCAACGATTGCTGGCAATATCTGCAAGGCTATGTCAACCTATGAACTGCTGCTAACGAGAAATTATAAGGATGTCCATTTAATAGAAGACAAAGCAGGGAAGTAAACGATAATTCTTCCAAGTTCCTGTTTGAAATGTGGAGGTTAATAGTCTTTAACGTCTATTAAAAAAAAAAGAAAAAAGAGACGCCTCTAACGGATGTCCAACGACGAGGTCCTAACAATATATGTAAATACGAGAAGAAAAATAGCCATTTTTGCTTGAACTTCAACTATTGTAAATAATACTGAAACTTCTTGGAAACGCTTAGCAGTGTAGTTGTAGCAATAACGTGAAAGAACTTGCCGTTACAAAAGGACACATAAAAATACCTTTACTTCATACAGGCCCTCTTGTGCAACTCTATCCTTTAGCTTCAGTGTTTTCAGGCATCGTGGATACGCCCCTCCCCACCCTAAAATTAGTCTTAGCACGAGTGACTATGCACTTTTAACGACCCTCGTATCATCGCTGCCATTAAAGAGACGAAAAAGGTCGTTGCCGGTCGAGCAGGAAAGGGGGGGAGGGCGTGGCATCTTATTTTCCGCACGTATATAAAGTTTGTAAGCCGGTTACGTCGTGCGTGCCTAAACAGCCGAGGAAAACCCTCCTCTCTGTTACGAGAGGCGCCGACGTGGAAAACGGCCGAGGCGACAATAATGCCGCCAAAGCCGCCGACGCCTCGTGAAGGGGGAGGGGGGGGGGGGTGTTACGGAGAAAAGGGTGGAGTCGGGTGGCCATTACGATGGCGCGGCCAACAACGACACATTCTGGTCACGTAAGGGTGCTCGCGTCATAGCCGCTGTAGCAGCAAGGAAGGGGCCTTTGTGCGAGTGGCCAGCGCGACGAAAAGTCGAGAGGGGGGTGTTGAAGTGTGTGCCGCGGCACGCGCTATAAACTTTCCGGCAGTTTGGAGCCTAGCGCGCCTCGCCTTCGTCACCTGCCCCTCCACCCCTCCACGGCCCCCCACAAGCCTGCAGCAACGTTCGGTTGCGCAGTACTTCGAAAAGTGCTGCGGAGGCCGTCGAGCGGCGGGCCGGGGCCATTCGGGATATCTCCGGTAACGACGGTGATCGAGCCGTCGCCCACAAATCCTCGCCGCTGCGGCCCCGCTAAGCGTATAGACCGTGCAGAGCCTGCCAGACAGGTCTACGCGCTGCGTTGGTCTATCGCTCTCTTTAAAGCAGGGAGAAGGGAAACGAACAAAACGAAACAATAGCGGGAGATTATTGAAGCTAGCTGCGCCGATAGATCAACTCGATTGGTGGGACGTGTCGCAAAGAGGACACTGGATGGAACCAGGTTATTTTAGTTGTTTTATTTTAGGCTTTTTTCGTCCTCAATTATGGTCGCTCACTTGGACCACCATATATTGCAGAATCATCGTCGCTGCTTTTCATTCTGCCGGCAAGTAAGGTTCTTTGCAACACCTTCAATCGATTTAGGTATCTCTTCGATTTCTCCCCGTTACTCGTCTACACATAAAGTTGCAGACGCCTTGCGTTAGGCTTCGCGCAACACGTGCGGCTTGCGGCGTTCGGTAGACATCTAGTGAGCCTTTATGCTACCAGGGGATGAGCACGAAGCGTTAAAGGGAATAAACGGTAGAGAAGGAAAGGCAAGGAGGTTAATCAGTCCAGGATAACCAGTTTTTGCTACCCTACATGTGGGAACGGCATGGGGGAGATTGATAGAGGGAGAGGAAAGAGAGAGAAAGATAGCACACAAACACACGCAGTCAGTCACAGTATATCACTCTGGCGTGGTACGCGACATCACTGTCACAGCCGCTTGTTCAAGTCCGTTCACTTGGACGAAGCAGCAAACATGCCAGTTGCGATATTCACTGCGAAGGGTCATGTTAACGCCATATTTATAATATCAGGTGCCAAGAAAGCTGAGACAGAGCGACACCTGATCAGTGTTCTCAGTGTTTCTCTAATGAAAGAGATGAAAAATTCGTGTACACGGGTGTCACTATAGAGTCGATGTTTCGACAGGCGGGCTCGTCTTAGACAAGGCTGCAACAGACGTTTAAGCTACTCAGTTGCAGCCTTGAAGACAACTGCGCTGGCCGAAACGTCGGCTCCAGCCCACACCACCTGTTAAAGAATTCTTCATCTCTTCATGCTTTCATGTTACTCCACACTTCTGCCTTTTAACGCGATAGCGTTAAAGAGCTCGTTTCGCAGAAATTCCGACGTCGGCGTCGGCGTCGTTGGTTGTGAGCAAAAATCATCATCTTGTCCGTGAACTAAAAATCGAGAAAGATGCAAGTAAAATAAATAATAAAAATTTCCGGATTCGAGTGAGGATCGAACCCGGGCCGTCTGCGTAGCAAGCAGGTGTTCTACCACACAGCCACGTACCTGCTCAGAATTACTTTGAAAATAACTTCCTCTGCTTGGAAATGCAGTGAAAATAACTTCCATGCTTTACAAACACACGCGTCCTGTATACAGGCGTCACAATACAGCATATAATATCGCAGTAATATTGCGTGGTACCAGCGTACATTGCTATCGGGCGTCAGAACATGTGAATAACATAACGACATCGTGGTTGAAAGCCGGCCACCCATTACAAAAGGCACACACGCTACTGCGCGTATTCCCTTAAGACTACGTAGTGGGTGCGTAGCAAGTTCGAAACATTTCCCGCGCATAATTGCTCGTGGTTTAAAGCATGCTACTCATTACATAGTGTGCACTAAGTGATTGAAGTACGCACTAGGGACAGGATATTGCTATCGCGTTCAGTTCTTAAAGGCGAAGCTTAAGGGTCCCCAATTTTTTTTTTTTGTTTTCTAATGAAAGAGGTGCTTCGTGCAGCTGGAAGTAATTCTGACGTATGTGAATGTAGAAAATTTGAGTGGATGCCACGTGTTTCCTGTTTCTAGAGCTACATGTCTTTGTGAACGCGGCAGCTCGTAAAGCTGTGTCGTCTTCTCTCTCTTTTTTTTTTTATTGCGACATAGACTTGCCCTGAAGGTATAATACTTTGTGTGTATATGTGTATTAAATGTGCGCCGTTAGGCCAGTGCTGCGCGTCGTTTTCTGCGTTGATTTTTTACAGGCGTCATAGCTAGATGAATGAAAACATGGAAAGGTGATTTTTTAGTGAAACGTGGTAATTTCCAGACTCGACCAGAATAGCCGTCGCGCAGTTCGGGTTCAACTTTACTTTATTTTTTTATTAACTCAAAACGTTTACTCGAGGACTTAGTACAAAGATAACAGCAGAGTCGAAGATGCATCGACTTACGCAAGAAAGCACTCAACAGGAAACTCGAAATTCGCTTCAAAACAGTGCTCGTCGGCTTAGCAGTTCTTTGCTTAGAGTTCCAAACGCACACTTTTTTAAAAAGATTGTGCAACTGTCGTGTCGGAGGGAGGGAAAGAAAACGCTTTAAGCGAGGCAGGGATACCTTATATCTTTGCGTTTGGAAGCACTTTTCGAATCTTACACATGTAACGTTACAACTCAGAAGCAACATTGAAATCCACACACGTGGCGCTACTGCGGCGCAAAGAATAAAAAAAATAGCATTAGCGAAGCCCGAAAGTGTACGTACTTTCAACTTTTTTACGTGCGGCTGCTGCATATGCACTCGCACGCCAAAGCGATTTCTAAAGGGAAGAAACCATTGCTTCTCAAAAAACCTTCGGCGCCACCGATAGTAAGTTCTTGGTAGCGATTGGCGTGCGCGGTTGCTGAGGTAGCGAGAAATTCAAAAGTAACATTGATACACAAGTCTCGACGGGTTGCCTTTTTAAAGCCAGCTGCGACGCTCACTTTGCATAAGCGCGTATCGCGAAGTTGTGCCCTAGAATTCCTTAAGTTCGCATCGCATTTCCCTGGAACTTAGTTTTAAAAGAAATCCGGCTTTCTGCCGAGTGTGGAACTGTGCGACAAAACGAAAGGTTAAGTTTCAACATAGAGAAGGCGATGTATATGATGCTGAAGGGAATGTCAAAGTAAAGCATATCACTGCGCCCTTTTTTTACTTGGGCTGCAGCTGTGAGTGAATGGTTGCTTCAAAAGGGCAAATGATGCATAAACACGTTCGTATACCCGTCTTGAGCGTTAGTAAAATACTTTCCCGTTTTTCATTCCTGTCGGGACTTCGGCGTTCAGAAATATTGCGACTATCTGAAGAGGTAAACTTCTCGGGAGCCTACACGATCATTGACAGCCAAAATATGAACAAAAAACTTTCAGCTTGTGGTACTCCGTCGCACAAAAATTTTACCGTTGCTCCATAAAAATTCTTACGGCGAAACAATTAAACAATTTTATGGTGCGTGATCCGCGCCGTTTTCGATGACACCTGCCGCTGCATAGCGAATGTCAAAACCAAATCGATATCAACAAGGAGCTTGTGTCACACTGCTCGCGCATGGCATCCTGTTTCAATAATTTTTTCGGCCATATTTTGCCGACGTTTCTGCAGATGATGTCTTCCCCACTGCTGTAATATCTCCAGTACGTTTATTATTAGTAAAATATATATCCGCACCCAGCATACCAAAAGCCTGTCTATGCACTCGTAAGGACAATCAGCTCGCTACGTTGGCTATAATATGACATGTACACACTTAAGTATTCCCAACGCTCACGTAGTCACAGCAACAGTCCATCACGAGTACGGTTTTGCTCCAAACAGGGCTTCAGCTTGTGCTACAACAGGAAAATGCGCGTATAGTTGGCAAGCATCGGCGTATCGTCGGTGTCAGCGGTGACCTGCCGTAATTGAATGGGTGAATAGGTGAAAAAAAAAATGATATCTGGCGAAAAAAACTAGTTAGCAAAAAGGACTCCCGGCTCTACTCAGCAGTGACTTACTTGAACATTCTGGTAAAATTACAGTGTCGCACTACAAACCGCGTGGCTTCCCAGAGTGTTTAATATTTTACAACGCGGCCACGTGTGTTTCTAATAGTTGATATTCAATAATCCTGGGAAGGCGCACGCTTTGTAGTGCGGTACCGCAATTTCAACAAAATTTTCCAGTGCATTTTTGCTGCATACAAGCGGGAGTCCTTTCTGATAACTAGCTTTTTTTGTCAGATATGATCGCCTATTTCCCATTCAGTTATGGCAGGACACCGTTGCTGCCGCTGATAGATGGCGCCACGTACAGGTATATGTCCCCAAATCCTGAGCATGCAATGGTTACCTATAGTTATTTTTTTTTAAATATCAAACAGCTCATAGTATGGTCAGTTTGTTTCTGTGTATTGAGTTCATATATTACGAGCAATCCGACTGAGAAAAAAAAATCAGCAACGAAGTGCACGTTCTGACCCAACCGTGAATCGCACGTGGCATAAAAATTACGGGAAAAAAAATGGCACTGACTGCGGACGCACCTATTTTATCGGGCCCTTGTGATCACGCCGGTCGTAAAACATTAAGTACTTAAGGAGATTCTCTGGTCACTATCTATCTAGGTTTAAGGCTATGGCGCGCCTCGAAGAGAGAAGAGAAATTCAGGAACCATTCGTTCCAAAATATACGTTTGTTTTGAGTTCGAAGCTTCAGAACAAAACAAAAGCGACCCTCTAAAGAAAGAAGTAAACACGTCCGAACATGAGAGTACACCCAGATGGCTTTGTTTATACGGAAGGAAGTTTTAAGCCGCTGCCGTGCTACTACGGTTAGGCCTGGCTATAAGAATCGGGATACGACGCTGTAGAATTAACCAACGTGTGGCAGGCTTTTCGGGGCTGCTTTTTCCTGCGACGATAGCCAACGGCTTCCGGCTTAAACAAGCCTTCCGGTGTCGCTTCCTGTTATTCATTGGCTGGCTGGCAGAATAATACGGGCTTCAGCACGCCCGAAGAGAGTAGCCTTGTTAGGGGCCTGCAGCAGAAGCGACGGCGTGAAAGCATCTGCATTGCAAATCCTGTAGTGCTGTGGAGCTTTAGAGTGATCAAGTTGTATAGTTAGGGAAAATGGGGATTACGAGAACGGTTCAGTAGCCGCAGGAGCTTCGAGAATCAGCCCCGGGTGTCGGTACACATAAAGCTCCCGCGACTGTATACGTGCAAATACCACGTCGCCTAAACGCGTCGTTAAGCGAGTTATTAGTTAGCAGGGACGTTGCAACTTGGAGAAGGCGTTGCCCTCTTAACCGGATGCTCTTGAGGTTCTTGCGAATCCGTCTTAGAAGGATTAAGATTTCTTTGACTGGTGCCTAAGAAAATTTAAAAGGAGACCACTATAATCAACCTCCGGGCACGAATACCCCCCAAAGCATTGATGAATCACAACCAGCAGTCTTCAAATTTTAAGCAGAAGTTGCAGTGTGCCTGCTGCGATAAATTACCTTTCTTGCGACGTTGGGAACGCTTGGTATGGAAATGACACGAACCTTTCAGGTATTGTAGAATGCCTGTTAACGCTTTGCCTTTCTATTACTAAAAGGCTCGAGAATTACTGAGATGTGCTTCAATGTTTTCTAATACTGAGAATTACCCTAATAGACACATCTTTGTAATTTCATTGCCAAGGTCAAAATTACGTTGAATCGAGTTGAACTCAAGGGTCTGACGTGCTGGAACGAAAATATGATTAGGAGGCTAAATAGGATTATGATTATTAGTGGGAGAGGTGACTCGAGTTTAATTTTAATTACTTGAGGCTTCATCAACGCGCCTCTTCATCTAAGCACACAGGTGTCCTTTTTATCATTAGCAGCCTACTACACTTGCATATAGGTGCCATAGCACGCAGATGATAAATGATGAAGGTAAGCTAATGTTTTGTCAAAGCTACACTTATCCCACAAGGAACAGTCGGTTGTTTCAAGGAGTAACCCCAAGGAATCACGGTGCGACAAAGGGCCACACGCAATAAAGAATGGTGTGCTCGTGTCGCGATAACCAAGGTGGTAGACAACATGTAGATTAGAGGGACATGGACGCAAACGAAGCAAGGCGTGAGCGTGTTTAGAAAAACAAAAGACTGACTATTCAGAATATTGCGTACTCTTGTGGTACCCGTCTCCATAGTGTTTAGTCTTACGTATGTCAGTACAACAAACGCGTTCATCTAGGTAGACTCGATACGGCACCATATAAAGCGCCGCTTAAACGAGATATATCATGTGATAGTGAACCACAGGATTGTTAACGTCTTGTTTGATACTAGCAAATAGCTGGCGCCAATGAGATCCGGAATGCAATCTTTATGGGCAAAAACAGTAATCTCACTTGTCGCTCCTCGTGCTTCAAATCCCGCCTAGTACGTTTGTCTCTGCACCGCCTCAATTATGATTCCACGACGATCACTCCGTGCAAATTTTCCGAGCGTTGGCGAGGTACCATGCAGCGCTGCCAAAGCCACGTGCACTGAAGATTCTCGCGCTCGGAAGTGTCGTGGCGTGGAAATTTTCTGGAGAAGTATTGCACTACAGGCACGCCGCACCCGCCACTAACCTGAGGGCGCGATGGAGCTCTTATTTGCCGCCTCAGTATCACCGGCATCGGCCGCCAGGGACACCAAAAAAATGAGACGTTCGCAGAACACATCGACGCGCTCAAGTGCCTCCCATCTATGCACTTTTCCTACAAAGGCTCCCTGGGTGCCGCCATAAACCCTTCTGGGCAGTTGTAAATATGCATAACCCCCTAAAAATGCGTTGCTGGGCCCGATTCTGCTACTTCTGCTCACTTGGCTTTGTGTTCTGGCGCTACTCCCGCCCCTCGAAAACTACACTGCCGTGTGCCTATTAGCTTAAAACTACACTGCCGTGTGCCTATTAGCTTAAAACTACACTGCCGTGTGCCTATTAGGGTTATCACTAACGTCGCATGTAAATTATTATTCATTTTGCACCAGGAGCCGCGAACTACATATTTGTAAGTATTTTTGTAACGTATGTGAATACTTCAAGGGTGAAACAATTTAGTATATGTTCCATTTTTCATAACACCTTTTTTTTTGCTTTGTGGCTATCGTTTGACGTTCACTAGCGGTCATTTATCTCAATAACCTGAACGAGCTGTCAGAAAATTTATGAGCCACGAAGAGGTTTGCGCTAAAATGTTGCAATGCTTGGTAGGAACCAGGCAAGTGCACAGAGGGATAACGGTCGCTTGAGAATTGATGATTGATGAGAACGTGCGCTGACTGATGACTACAAGATTAACTGCGAAGTGAAAAATGAATGTGCGCATATCTGTAAGAAATCGGTGTATTCCACAATTAAAACAAAGAAAAATGCCTCAGTGGAAAAAAAATGTAGCCGAAAGAAAGGCATGCTTAAAAATGGATATGAAGGTACTCGTTCCATTAGTGAAAGTAGGTGACTGCGAGCACGTTTTTTATTGATGTTGAAGCCTATATCGACCTGTCTAATTAATATTAATTGATTATTATACCTGAAAGTGGTACAGATCCCAATTTCGCACAACAAAGGAAAGCGACAGTTTTTGTCCTAAAATGTAAAACGACCAGCTCTAGATCCTGATTTCTTGAATCGATGCTGCACGGAACTCCGACGTGCTCGCCCGCCAATTCCGCCACGTAGCAATGTAACGAGCAGCACTTCAAGCATGCAGTACTACATCAGCTTGATTCAGCCTTAAGCCTACGAGTTTCATCAAGTCTTCTCCAAAGTTATGCTACCTTTTTGTGTAGATTAAGGCTGTGCCGCGTTTACCTATGAGTATGCGTTCCTAATAAGAATGGCACACTCCGGCGCCTGAGAACACTGCTGCGATTAATAACCATTTGACACATTCTGTGTGACTACTTGCAACACAGTACCAACGATAAACTGCTAAACTGCACGACAGACATCAGGGACGAGGAAAGTAACATCAGACGGGCTCAGACCAGCAACTTAAGATTTATTATCGGATACACATATATGGCGCAGACACGTGCGGGAATGCTTACAAATTGGCGGTTAAATAATTAATTTCCCTAATCGTGCCTGGCGTTCGCGCAGTTGTTCGTCGTTAGTATGGATTACCAGCTCGCGCAGCGCAGTTATTTTACGCACAGTACACAAAGAACTTAGTTCGCGTGTATGTGAACAAGAAACCCGTAGCGGTCTAGGAACGTCGTAAATTCGCTCTTCGTTGAGACTTTGGTGAATGTTTGTTTATTCGCAACAAACGTACATTCCTCAGCAGATAGTATTCCATCGAACCCTGGACTGTTATGGACAGAGACAATGGCTTTTTAAGGCATTTCACAAGATGGGTGACCAATCTCTACCGGAAGAAAGAATCCTACGCCACAAACATGACTTGACGTCGCAAAACAATGCCGTGCAAGCGCTAATAGGATTCCTCCGATATACCGGCCTTGCACTCTTAAGCAGGTCCTGGTTAAATGCTGTCTATATCCAGGAAACCAGACGAAAAATATCCGGTTTCCTGACTATATCTCGCCCTTTTAAGCAGGACCTGATTAAGAGTGTACTAAGCGACTCGAATTGGAATGCTAACTTATTTGCTTTTTGTGTATTTCTCTCTTCTTTCCAGCGACTATTTCGCCACCTATATTCAGGGTAGCAAACCGAATACTAACGTCTAGTTAACCCCTCTGCCGCCTTTCCTCTTGATCTCTCTCCCTCACTCCAGTTTCTTCCTGTTCATTAACATTTGACGTATGTTCGTTCGACGCATACAGGAATGGCTGCGAAATAATCAGAGGCTCCACCTATGACACAGTTCAACACAGACTGTGATACTGGGTTCAGTATTTGTTAGTTGAATCAATCTCATCGGCAGCATATAAAAACAGGCCGTCATACCAGGCAGAGATGTTAGGAAGTCAAGCGTGTGGGAGAATCGGAAAAGCAGAAACGAAACTACATCGCCAGTTTAATTCCGTACCGCTCAGCGAAATTTATTTCGCCAGTGGGACATCCACTACTGCAGCGTGACATCGATGAAAATCTTTAGAAATGCATTGTCATGATACGCGTGCACCGTACTTTCTCTTAATGTCCAAGCTTGGAAATTCCATGTCATGCGTGTGGCGGATAGAGAGAGAGAGAGAGAGATGGGATGCGGAAAGGCAGGGAGGTTAACCGGAAATCAAATATCTGGTTGGCTACCCTGCACTGGGGAAGGGGATGACTTTTATGATGGTGCTTTTAGTTGAGTTCATAGATTCGTGCGCTGATTGGTTCCGGATCATGTCACCTTAAAAGCGTTGGACCATATCCAGCAAAAAGCCCGGGATCATGTGAGCCAACCATCAGGTTATGTTGGTTATGTTACCTGGAAACACCGCGTATATGTAAGTCAGACGAGCTCGATGGTTTAGGGGATGATTACGACGTGCACGTTGGAAGAAACTCGGGTTTGAAATGTGTTTATATAATCCGTTGTGAGAACGTGTCGCAAGGTTTTTTAAAAATGACACCCGTTACATACGCTGCTGAGAAGTCGCCTGTGCTTCTTTATTGGAGTGCCGTATGCCCGATGCATTAAGCTCCATTACGGTCATAGGCGACCGGTCGTGAACCACGTTACAGAAAAGACTAGAATCAAATGAAGTGAATCTTTACATCATATTATTTTATTGCTTGAATGAAGCTGTCACCCGTTAGTACTGTAGGACGTCATCCGTCAGGTGAAAATACTGGGGTACTATACTTATTAACAGCGGAGCTGTAATAAGTCGAGCCTGTGCCGTCTGCATGTCTGTCCGGTGTCATGCAAGTCGCATGAGCTGAGGAATAAATAAATAAAAGAAAGAAAAATTTAAAGCGACATGATAATGGTGCTCAAAATGGCTGGCCGGTCAAGTTGGAAGTGATTCTTTAAGGCTCTCTCTCCCCAGGTAATCCAACGTAAAAGGTTGGAGCCGATGGATGGAAACACAAGCCTACCTATGCCTAAAATAGGTCCCCTTGTGGAAACGTCCCATTCAACCTATCTGCCTGCAGAGGAATGCGTACGGGGCGGCCACAACCGGCTAATAAGTAAATGAACACGCCATTACTACCCAGCTATTTTGATGGACGTAGGTTCGACATAATGGATATAAACGTAAATGACACGTATTCATTTGCGTCATATAGTCACTGCGAATAAATAATTTACTTTAAAATACCGCAAGAACAATAATGTTAAACGGCGTGTGACATGTGATTCTGGTATATTTAAAAACTAATTCATGGTTGATTAGCTGACGCTAATTTTTGCTGTATGGGAAACTTCATGGTAACAATAAACAATCCTACGTCTTAAAAAGAACTATTTGCAAAGAAACCAGAAAAATAGCTCTCGCTATTTTAGATAACTTTTTCTTTCTTGAAGTTGTTTTCGCCTCTGTATTAGTATACTTGTGGCAAAGCTCGCTTTACAGTAAAAATTGGGAATTGGGTAAGAGAAAGAGAAACGTTATATGGAACAATGATAGATTAAGAATAGCAACAGTGAATTTCTCGATGCCAAGTAGTGTACAGTTTGTGCCCTAATGACACATATTACGGCAATAGCCTTCGATATCTTCCACTACACGAAGGCCTTCCACTCAGTGGCTTTCGAAACGTCACAACTCTAACGATTCAACTAAGTCGTGGCGCTCTTACACGGCAGTTTTGAAGGCCATTAAGTACTTCAGCTGTTTTTCGCAAAACTCGTTAGTCACTGCGGATTTTTATTTTCATTTTCATGCCCCCCGAGAGGTAAATATTTTTAAACGCTATCAAAAACACAACATGTTGTTTTATATTGGTTTAAACTGTTTAGTAAACTGTTTAAGCATTGTTATACGTGCCGGTGTAGTTTTTAAATAGATTAGCAGAGAAACTGTGTCAACATTATCGCCGCTCGATGCTGTAGCCACATACTCTCAATAGCACAGGCACGTCGCTGTTTTTGAGAGTATGTGCATTTAGCCGATTTCAAGTGGGAAAAATACTTTACTAAGTAATTATTAACACAAACATACTATTTCTCGAGCATTTTGGCTTTATTTCTTGTGCTTCTAATCGTGAATACAGGTACATTGTCAACGAGAGGGTGCCTTCGCTCTGTTTCTACTTCTGTTTCTCGAATGTGATGGGGGGTTTCGACAGAGTGGAAGGGTCCTCTTTTGACTAGATAGACTATCGACTAGGTGGCCTTCGGGACCGCCCTTGCAACGCCTTGAACTTGACGATTGAGTCAATGAACCATAGGTTGGAAGGCCTTCCAACCGCCTGTGTCCCACGAGCATAAAATTTAAAGGCATGAAGCAGACCTGAGGCACCCGCGAATACATTTAGGAATCCCGGTTCTCGACGGCAGGAACTGTGTAACTACAAGTACTACAAGTATGTTAAAGACAATTCTTATTTACAGTTGCACTGGACAAACCTGCAAATTGCATGGGAGGAATTACACCCGTCTCACAAATCAAGACGAACGCGTGCACAAATAGTGATCCTAAAAGTCTGTGCAGCAGCGAAAATAGACTGTCTCCTCTTAAAAAAAATTCTCAAGGTTGTATTTCCCCAACAGCAGTAACTACTCGTTTCATTGAGCTTATACCGTCACAGCACACTCGTATGGATACCGGCACGTTAAGACTCTAAAAAAAGATGTTTACAATCGGTGAGAGAAAAAGAGCCATTCGTTAACAAATAGTGTAACCAAAAACGATACTTGGTTCAGTACGAAATTCGAGGCTGAGTACCGATTGAAAGGAGAGACAAACAAATTGAAACAGTACGCGATAGACAGTGCCGCTACCGGGTGATTAATGAATGGCACCAAGGCCGTTTTTCTCGGCGCGTTCCCACGCCACAGCGCTAACCACGATGTATACCCACCACACACGCCACCAGACGACGGCTAGGAATACAAATCGTTCGGCATCGTGTCCAAAAAAAAAAAAAAAAAACTGCTAGTAGCACAGGCAGTGCTTAATTCTCCACCGAGAACAATTCCAATCACTCCAATAAAATAACCCAAACGCCGAGTTTCTTCTTTGCAGAGCTTTACTTTTCTGTCGTATTGAGTTTTTCCCGAACGAAAACATTTCGGATAGAAAAGAACTTTCTCAGATTCAGTATTTGAGTTTTCTTCCGTTGTTTTAGTGCGACAGTGTGTTGAAGGAGGGAGTACCTTGTTTTGTTTCATTCTATTTTTAAAGTTGAATGCGCACACGCTGTTTGGATGATGGGAAGACAAAATCAGACAGAACGGCAGCGCGTCTGCCCACACCGACAACCGGTCTCTGGTAAGCCGGCGCGGGCAAACAGGAGCGCCAGCACAAGCGGCGCCTGTACTCGAAACAGGATTCCAATCAGGGCTGCTTGTTCCGGCGGGTAAACACGAAACTTTGTTCACCGTGTTTGCACCCTTCCCTTTGCAGTATTGAGAAAGCTAATCTTTTCATTTCTTTTACACTCTGAATCTATGTTAGTCACTGTGCTACAACACTTTGCCACTGTGTCGAGCCTTCGATGCAGAAACAGAATTGTTCTGAATCAGCTCCGAGACATTTATTGCTTTAAGAATTCGATTCAAAAGCGGTATTCATATTTTTTTTTCGAATTTTTTACGCAGTCAGTTTTAACTGTGAGCATTCTTCTTCAATTGAAGTTCTTAGCGCAGGGCGCGAGTGCGCATGCTTGCTGAAAACTTTTTTTTTTTTTTTGTGAGACAAGAGAGAAAGTTTTCTTTGAAATGTGCCACGGCTCCTTGAGCAAAGAAAGGGCGCAGCAGCTGCTGGGAAAGTTGCGAGACAGAAGAAAACGAAATGAAAAGAAAATGGAACAGCAAGAGACGAAAAGAAGAATGTGCAAGCGTGCGTTCAATTTGGGATATTCTATCTCTGGTATCCTCCAAGTCAGCGTATTTCAGTAGGCATGTCTGCGCAGCCGTTGAAAAGTTTCTTTCAAAAAAATCTTGACAGCTTTCTTGCTAAATTCTCAAGCCGTTCCGTTATCTCACTTTTATTTTTAATTTAGTCAAAACTTATTATTGACGGCTCTTTATATATCGCTTGCTATATTGATAACTCACTAAATTCTTGTCTAATCACACATAAGAGGTATGAGCGGTTCTCAAAGAATAACTAATGAACTGCTGAATATGTCACCATTTGCTGATTTATCGAACTATTCGTAAGCAGATGAGGTTAAATAAAACTCCCTCAGGCATTATATCAATTCCAATTGAGAGAGAGAGAGAGAGATGGGATGCGGAAAGGCAGGGAGGTTAACCGGAAATCAAATATCTGGTTGGCTACCCTGCACTGGGGAAGGGGTAAGGGGAGACAGAAAAGTAAGGAAGAGAGGAATGAGAGAGGGAGGGAAACAGAAACACACACACAAACACAGGAGTGTCACAAGCGTTCAACGTTCCAATTGAAAGAGCAAGACATGCAGTAGGATGTAGCGAGCATGCTGAATCGGATGGTATAACTACAATTTTGTAACTACAAAATTTGTAGTTACAAAAAAGCACAAAAAATACGTAGCACAGCTGCAAATGTTTGTCGTTCTGATCGAAATAATCTGCATAGCCAGTACAGGGACTGCGGTCTCTACCGACGAGTTTGTAGTAGGCTATACATTTTGTTGCTAATAAACACCATCGCGTGTTACGCCTAAAAGATTTGAATGCTGTGGGATACCATAACCATGTTAGCTTAAACCAACGCTCTAATACAGATGGCTCTTCGAGTGACAGCATTTCTAGACCAGCGTTAATCAGTTCGAGACAACACAATGCTGAGACCCTGTTGTCTTATATTGCATTACAAAGATATCTGTTGTCAAATTTTTCTGCTACACTCAGAGCTGGTCATGACCATGCTTCCTAATATCCCACTCTCCGAAGAATTCAGTGGGAAGATGACCAAGAAAACAAGAACGCTATTTCTACTCAGTATGTGATGTTGTAGTAAAGCTTATTTGCCGAATGGGACATTTAACGAGAGAAAATAAGAGTAGTAGAAAAAGGACATGTTCACTGTATAACCGCGAATTTCCGAAGCCCACCAGCGACATTTTCTTTTCGTGCCAACGCAGCTATGAGACACGAAAGACAAACAACCGAAAAATAAATGTAGGTTGCTGGCGTGGAGAAGGAGATCAGGGGCAGGAGCAAATACATTTAAGGTCCCAAATTGTGTCTACGGAACATTAAGCGTCGACAGCGCTCCTTGTTCCCACGAGACGCTTTAAGAGACGATGCTTTCGCGAAGGGAAGACATGGTCGGGATACAACGAGAACACAAAAGCGTACCGACGCGGAAGCGTGCGCTGAGGAATACGGTCATCAAATGAATGAGAATGTTTCTGCGACCTTCGTTCGGCGCATTAGTGCCTGACACTTCTTCCTCCTTCGTTGTTCTATTCTCATGGGTGCCTTAACAGGGCTAGCGAATTTCCCTCACAAATGCCCTTCTTCCGTGCTAGCCGGCGCACACTAGAAGCATCTCTCTGCAAATTTGCTGGCCCAGTAGGCTCCTTGGGTTGTCTATCTAAATTTTCTGCCATCATTTCGATGTCAGTTCGGGCGTGAAATCATGCTAAATTGCGCATAGCCTCATTATTTGAAATGGCGCGAGCAAAAAGAATCTGAAGAAATGTGTCATTATCGTTGCTGTAAGAATGTACTGCACAGGAGATCATCTGGAGATCGCTGTGCAGTCACTTTTTATCGCGCGTTCGATGAGTACAAAGCTTAACATCGGTGATATTAAAGAAGGGCCCCCCACCACTTCACTTAATAATTTTGCAAACGATGCCAACAATACGACATAAGGAACAAAGCTAAGAAAAAGGACTAACGAAAACTAGTAACTGCAGAGCTGTTTGTAAGTTGAAAATTATGCGTGCGATGAAATAGCACTCATAGGAGATCTCGTTACTCTGTGACTCGATTTCTTTTTCCTAATTGCTTCATTGCTAAGATCAGAGACAATAAGAGCTGCCACTAATACACGCGGAAGGATGGGCAACACTGTTAAGCTCAAGTGCTGCCTTTAGGAGAAAGCACCGATTACAATCGCAGACGCACAACTCATGAATAATTCCCGAGGCCGGCGTTTATGCGAGCGGTGCGCATTTAAACGTTCTCCTCGACCTGACATCTGCACTCTCGGCGGGTGCAATCTTGCGAAGGCACTGGTAATTAAAAAATGGCCACGTTAGAAGTTGAGAAAGGGGAGGGGGGGGATTCTTCGTACCCACCCAAAGCTTTTCTAAACATTTCACCCGTATGACAAGAAAAAAGGGGGGACGCAGGCGACAAACTAAATCGTTCTTTTGTGTAATCGCAGGGAAGCTTTTCGCGATGCGAGGATTATGCGGCATGAGCGCGCGAAGCTCGCCCCGGCTCACTATTTGTCAAGTCGCGCGAACGTTTTGCGCCACGAGCGCGTTATGCCGGTCGACGCCACGCCTGGTGGTCCGGAGCAGTGTGCGTCGGACACTAAAGCATTGCGCGTCGACTCTTGTAACAAGAATACGAAGAAGTAACGAGAAGAACGCGAGAAAAAAGAAACGCGGAAGAGACAAATAGGTTGCAGCGACAACCTCTTTGGTAGCGCTGTTTTGTTTTCTTGAACGGGGCACTACTTCGAAGCGAGAAAGCTGGAAAGCGAGGCACCGACTCATGCCGGCTCACCCCAGCGCGGGGTCTGTTCTACACTCCTTCGCTTTCAAACCCGCCGGCCCATTAGTTATTCTGTCGCATAGAGCAACTCTCGCACGACGCCTTTTCCTTCTTCGAGACCATTGGCCTTGCCCCACTTGTTCTTCTCTTGGCTAAGCAGTTTGCAGTCTTTAATGTCCTCCGGCAGATGGTTCTGGCAGGCTGGGGAATATGAGAGGCTCCCAAGTGTGAACGACTAACGGCCTCTGTGTCGTGCGCCACCCTCGCAAATCTTTTATTATTTCTCTCGTCCCCTAAGCGGCGGGTACCCAACAGGCGAGTGCTGCGTTTCGCGTGGTGTTTCCTTTACAGGGTCGAGACGCGTCACATTGTTGCGAAGGGAGCTGGAGTGAAAGATGTCTTGACTTCCCGCTTCCATTCATGTATATAGTTTAGAGGGAAAGTAACTGCGCGCGCGTTACTGCTGGAATTCGAAAGCCTTACGTTTTAGTCACCTCCACAGTTTTCAAATGTTTCGAAAGTTTTACAGGCGTAGATTACAGATAATGCTCTCACGAAACTAAGATGCAGTACTTTTCGAGAAACATTTCTTGTTCAGTTTATGAGGATCAACTGCCTGGTGTCCTTGGCGGTGCATTTACGGAGACTTATTTTCTAAATATCATATTTACTACGATCCTATTCCTTCATCGCACAGTTTGGCCGAGTTGGTAATCTATGAGACCGCAGGGATGCTTTACTACTCGTTCTAAAACTTTTCTCAACAGTTTGCAGTTGACACTGTGTGTAAGTTGTGAGGCTAAAATGCTAATTACTTGGTAACTTCATGACGACAAGAAACGCATAAAATATGCTCGAGATATTTCCGGAATAGGGCTAAGAGAGTAATTAATGTCAGTAGTTTGCCGGCTCTTCCAGCACATCTGTGCAAAAATCTTGTGGCTTATCTGGAATAATCGGCCATCGCTTATACAGAGTACATCAAAATCTTGAGCAGTGTTATCTTCTAGCAATCTCTCGGAAAGAACGTTAACACGTGACAAATTCAGCATGTGTCACATAGTCTACCATCTAGTTCTTGCTTTTTGGTCATCTCTCTTTAGCGTCAATGCTTTTTGTCAGCTTCTGCATACTTACTCTGCGTGTGCTTCCCTTGTTTTTGTTTTCCTTTTTTTTTTTGCGAGAGAACTTCCGTTAACATTTTTGGCTGCTTCCGGGTTTTGTTGTGAGGCGGCTTCTACACAAGTTTTATTAGAACGATCACCATTGTAGTGGCGCAGTTCAAGTGCTCAAATGATATTAAACATTTTCAATCAACATACCGAGCCTATGAACATCTGTCCCATTGCTCTTCCTTAAGCCGAAGAATATGTCGCTGTGGAAGACGGATACTGTAGGGGCGAATCCTGTGGTGTGTAGTGTTTTATACAGCGTTTACTCTTAATTCTCTGAAACTTTTCTCCACGTTCCTCAGTACACGGTATCCTACCAGACACAGCCCTGGTTAGCATCACTGTCTTTCTTTTACCATCCCTCTCTCTCCCTCTTGAACTGCACTCAGGAATTTGTACTGGTCAGGTTCGAAGAGCTTAACGCAGTGTAGGGCTATCCAGCCTGTTTAAGGTTCTTACATAGGTCGAATACTTGTCTGAAGTACTGGAGTTCCCTTAGTGTGTGGTACTGCGCTGGAAAGAAGAAGAAGAAGAAGAAGAAGAAGAAGAAGAAGAAGAAGAAGAAGAAGAAGAAGAAGAAGAAGAAGAAGAAGAAGAAGAAGAAGTACGCTATGTTCTAGATGTGCCTCAAAGGATCAAAGCATGCTGGGAATACAATTCCCGACGAGATGTAACGGGTATTTTGTAGCAGTAATGTCCCCCTTTTTCCGTGTCCACCCTTTGCTACAGCAAGTGGAATCTCATAATAACAGTGGCGTGGCAAGGTATAAGCGAGTGACTCCGAAGTAACTGGATCGTCCCGAAACACGTCGTCAGAGAGACGTCGCATGTTGCAGTTCGGATGATAACAACACGACGAAGCTTATTCAAACTTGAACATATGAGAGTGAGAAGCGAAATACATTTCAGGCTACCCGTTAACATGCCCTTAAAAATAAAATTATAACATAGGTTAATAATAATAATAATAATAATAATAATAATAATAATAATAATAATAATAATAATAATAATAATAATAATAATAATAATAATAATAATAATAATAACTAGCACGTGTATCAAACTTAAAGGAGGACTCGATGCTGCGACACCAATGACAAAAACAACAAGGTATACTTTTTGTAAACTTCACACTTAGACAGCAGTATTACTAAATTCTGACCACTTGAAACGAACCTGAGCACTGCAAGAAGTTTTGCTGGACATATTAGGAGTCGATCTGGTCGACCATAAACAATCCCAAACGGCTCATGGGCGCGTTTATCATTGCCTTTTTTGGCTAACTTGCGTATATAATGAAGTACAAGACATGAATGAATGAATGAATGAATGAATGAATGAATGAATGAATGAAGCTCGTACCCTTCCTCACTCTGACCAATGGGCTGCTGAATGTTGCGAAATGGCTAGACTTGACGATTTTTCTTATTCCCAGCAGTCAACCATGCTGCGTTCCTGACCGAGGCCTTTATTTTCATTAGCGGTCGCAACTTGTCGAGAACTAGACAGCAGCGGTAGTTCCTTGTCGGCGCTAACGAATAAAAAATTACGCGTGGTGGCTTGAAAAATTGTCATCTCCCGGGTGGGCGAGCACTGGCGACGGGTCATAATTTAGTCCGCAAATGCGAGAGATAAGCCGCCTCCCTTTATACTGCGTCGCAAACGCCCCTCGGCCTTGGGAAGACCAATGCTAGCCAGAAGGTCGGTTTTAACGAGCACCGCGTTACCAGAAAATAGGAAAAGAAATGGGCTTAAAGGCTTAACTTAACGCGTAAGAAAGTATAGTAGTATAAAAGTTTTCAAAAAAAAAATAAGAACTATAAAGAATACTCAGTGACCCCGTTTTAATGCACGCTTCATAGCACCGCGGCGAACCGTGAAATCTGATTTCTTTGCTCACTCTAGCGAAAAGGAAGCGGTTAATTTTCTTCGCACCGCTTCAAGGCTAGTTCTTTCGCTTTCTCTCTCTTTCTCTCGTTCTTTTTCTCGTGAGAGTCAGAAGTGCGCACGTGTCAGAAACCGGTGACGAAGGTTTTTTTCCGGATTATGCACATTTATAGCTGAGCGCTGACATCTTCAGGACACGTTTCTGAAGGAGGATGATGATGATGATGATGATGATGAGGAGGAGGAGGAGGAGGAGGAGGAGGAGGGGAGGAGGGGGGATGATGTTATAGGTTTCAGGCGGATCTAGCCTTGAGAAAAATTCAGGCAGTCGCCCCGCCCTGTTTCCTCTCTTCAAGTTACGTTGAAGGCAGCTGGTGATTTGCGTATGTACATTTTATGCAGGGAACACGCGTTGCAGACGTCAACGTCGCGCTCTAATATTTTGAACCCCAAGAGGGCGCCACTTGGTTGGAGCATTAATACGACTGACGCTAAGACATGCCCTGCTTACTCTTGACCGCGGCTCAATTTACAAAGCTGCTCATTCTCGAGTCCTATTCTCCATTGGCTGTTGGCGTTCACTAGTATATAAGGCTCAGCTTAACGTGGCTAATAGCTCCTCTCGCCAGAATATCTGGCGTATGAAATACTTGTTAACGCGGGCGCATGTAAAGCTGCTTTACGCAGAAAATTGATAAATATTTAGGATGAAAAGCAGAAGTTGAGCACTGTCAGAACGTATGGTAGCAACAGCTGTTTACAGGTGCCCTCTCTTAGCATTAAGAGCATTTAGCATCGTCGGCATTATCGTGACAACTAGTATGAAGATTACGGAACCAAATAGAAATGCAATACACACTTACGTGACAGAGCGCTCGACAACACGACGTCAAATAGTAACTACGGTTTTCTTTTCATTGGTAAATTAGAGGAACAAATATAATTCTGTATTGAATTGCTAGTTTGAAGAAACGGGTATCCACGTGTTATCTATAGATACACGCGAAACTCAGAATGAAAGTTTCAGTTTCTCTGAGTTTCAGTTTCATTGAGTCTGTGTTGTCATCGTATATTAGTGCGTAAAAGACAGGGACGCAGACTGTACAGACGAAACAAGATCTGACTTTCATGTGACGTTAATTTGAAGAAAGACAACATGTAGACATGTCTGGTCATGCGCAGTAGCCCTGTTCAACAACAAAAAACGGTCCACAATCCCATTGTCCCTCTCACAATAATGAAAACAGTAAACCTACTTTCTTGCCAGACAGGGACAAAAACAGGTGGCTTATGCATTTGTCTCCCCAGCTTTCAATGAAAGACTCTACTGGTACTTCTCCAGCTGTTTGATCACCGTACTAAAGTAGCATCTTTGTCATCGAAACGTGTTTGATGCGCTGTTCTATAATGCATTCATACCGTTTAGCTAGGCTTTCCTTATTGCTGGGTTCCCATCCTTCACCCTTTTAATTGCCATGTTTCATCGAAATCAAATAGAGTTTGCGCAGAATACTGCCAATTTAGTGGAAAGCATTCACTTGTTTACTTACCGGCCCTGACGTGAACGTCACCGCTGACGATGGAGCCGACGCTGTTTCGCGCACCACATCGGTACACGGCGGCGTGAATGTCCTGGCGAAAGTCCTCGGCACGGAAGGGCGAGAACACGAGTGCGCCGTCTTGCACGCGCACGTGACGCAGACCCGGAATGTCCGGCGCGGGTCCCTGGGAGCCCACTCGCCACCACCAGACCTCGGGCCGCGGCACACCCTGCACGTCGCACGGCACCACAGTCTGCGTCGAGTTGAGGAACTCCACTCGTCCGGGGGGTGGCCGGATGAACACGGGACCGTGGCGTTCCTCACGCGCGGCCCTCGCTGCGTGAAGACAAGATTATACTTAATAACGATAGTCGCAACACACAGAATGATATCAGTACATATGAATGTTAACAGCACCGAATATCATTAGATATAAAAGTGAAAACACGTCGAGAACAAATGTGACAAACAAACGCTTATTTTCTAAAAAAGAAAGCCTTGTATGCCTAATCAAACGCGCAAAGTGACCGGCGGAGTGGGCGCCAACGCGAGGGATGCGAAGAATCGTCATCATGAAGTGACGTCGCAGGTCGCTGAAATTTGTGACGTCATCATAGCGTCACATGTTGACGTCACGGCACGACCTCGTCGCTCGGCTTGAGGTGGACCGATCCCGGAGGTAGCGTTAAACCACGGGAGGCGCAGAACGCTTCCAATCCCGGAGTCAATACAAAACTACGTTGTGTGTAGAAAGCTTTCGGAAGGGAGCTTGGACAGGCGGGGGGGGGGGGGGGGGGTTAATACAATGGACTGATGAGAAAATGATGATGGCTTTAGCCCTCTGGTCTTCTTAAACAAATAAATGCATAAGGGGCCGCCCGACTTTTTTACTGCAAATTCTGATTTATTAGAAATATTGATAAATCTTATGCATAAACGTTTTGTTTATTTAAACGGAGGTAAATACGCGAACATAGAGGAGCATACCAGATTATGAGAATGTGGCCAATCTGGTAATCCTGTACGCTGTGAATGACTGACTTGTCCTGTTGGTGTTAAGCAGGCGCTGCCACGTAGAATGTAGAGTGCCATATAATAAAATCTTAAGGAAAAGCATGCAATAAGTTTCGGATTGCGTATTGCGAGTTCTTTGAAAATTCGCTGACAATAATAAAGGCCAAGGAATGTTCAGCTGAGTGCACCAAACTTTAATATTGTATTGTGGAACGCCACTTTATACCAACATGGTCCTATGTTGGATGCTTGTAAGCTGGACGACGTATCTTGCTTCAGATAATATTGAAAGTATCGCGTAAAATAGATCAGGAAATGCCAAGGTGTCAGACTTCGTTTATTATAGGACATTTGAAAGCAGAGCTTATTAAAACGGCAATTTGAAACACGTGTGATGTTCTCTACGAAGAAACTAAAGCTGAGCTTACGCTTTCGCTACTCCAAGAGCAAATGCGTAACGCTCCTTGAGAAACTCTTATCTCGGCGTATTCGACGTAAGACTCCATAAAATATCACGCATACGAATCTGGCGCAAGCATCCTAAGCTTGCACATGTTCTTCAATACTGGCCGCCACCTGCTGTCTTTTTTGCAAATGGTACCTCCATCGACTGTTTAATTGAACTGGAAACGTTTTTGCGGAAGCAGGTTCTGCACGCACCTCCTCTGGCAGCAAAAGATTTAACCCCCCCCCCTTCCCCCTCCCCCCCAATCCCGGCAACGGGTGATTGAAAGTTGAAGGAGAAAGAATGCATCACGCTACATTTCTTTGCCTTTCGATTTTCCTTTACCGGATGAAACTAACCTAGTGTACTTCGCTTCTGCCGCTAAAAAAACACAACACAATCTCTTTTTCTTTTCTACATGACTCGTAGTTTATCTCACACAACAAACAAGCCCTCCCTCTCCATTACTCTCCACAGGCTCGCTTATCAGGCGTGCCTGTTTCAGGCTGACCGAGAGCTGGGTGGATAGGTTCTCGTTTGTATCGCGGCAAACTGCCCGGCTCCGGGCGCGTTTCTTTGTATCTTTTGTTTTCTTCCTACGTTCATCTCCTGTCGGAAACACGCCTGTCCAAGCGTTTTCGGACGGCTGGAGGCGTTTTCTGCCCGGGGCTCGCCGCAATATCCTCCAGCGTGCGCCCCGGAGGTCGATTGGAGATCAATACATAAACAACTCGCGCTCTCACTCAACTAGAAGGGATCATAACTTTGGAAGCGCTGGTTTCTCCTAAGCCGTCGGGTTTGCGAGCGCGCGAGAACACCCGAGGGGGCGCGCGAGGGAGGCACATACACTAGCGTACACAACGGTACGCACGCAGGCGCGCCGGCTTGGAAAGGAAGAGCGCGGAGAGCAGCACGCCTGCAGGCTGCAAGGCGTTGGGTGTTGGGAGACGTGTCTGAAGGGAAGAAGCATTGCAGGCTTTCGGATCTCAACGTGTTTCCTTTTTTCTTTCTTTTTAACGTAGTTAGCTCTAAACTTCTTACGAGAGGGGAGGCAAATATCGACAACGCCATCGCTTCGTAGTACACTGTGGTCGGGAATGCTGGGCAGTTCTCTCTGAGAATTCTCTCCGCTCAACTCAGGCGTGCGTATCCTATCAAGCTGCGCACAGCAGCTAGGCGGGCATACGAGAGTGCGCAAGCGCGGGGCATGCGCACATTGTCAATACAGAGATACCGAAATAAAAACGTGGGCCGAATGAATCCCTGCCGATTTGATCTCGCCGGAACGTGATGTTGCACGCACTTGACTTCTTTGTCGTACCGTATCCAAGCTGACCACTTGTCCACGCGTCTGTGGGAATCGCGCTTATCATGAATGCAAAATCAATGCGGTTCTCTCCAGAACCTGGGTGCTTACAATGTGAGTGGTGTTCGGGTTATAACGCTCGACGTCTCTGTAGCACGAATCGCTCTTTCAGGAATTCGCACTGCAGCAAAGTCGAGCGGAGCCCCTTTTAATTCGTAACTTTCTCTTCAATAAGAAATTCAGGGGAACTGTGCCTTAGATAAGTGTTCCCCTGACACAATAAAAAAACAATAATGATTACGGCTTATTGTCAATGCCTTTGTCCTAGGAGGTTCAGACATGGCGTCAGCATAAAAACATTGTATCCCGGCCACGAGTTCATTTATATCTGATTGCTATGTTGAAACCTCAATTACCTGAGCCTTCACAAACCTGTTAATCACTGCGGTTGGTAAATTGTTCATGAGAAGTTAATAATGCTCCAATATAGCTTTCAAAGTGGGTGGTAAATTACATACTGCGCACCGTAACTGCATCGTTTTAGATCTGTATATGCTTTTCAAAAAATGACAGATATAGTTCACGTCAATGGTATGCGTGCGTTGTCACCAGCCTGTCTCACGCAAGTTTGTCTCATAGTTAAAACAAAACAGCGAAAGTCAAGCAACGGAAAAGATCGCTGTTTGAGTGACCTGGCGAAGTGACGGCACATGTTCAATGTAACTACAAAGCCTGTGCTACATGACACAAACGCACTCTTGAGGAATACCTTGGAGACGCAGGAGCTGATGTCATTCGATCAGCTCTAGTGAAGAGCAGGAAAATGGAGCAGCTGAATAACACAAAAGTAAGGCAGTGCTCATGAGTGTAACTTTTAGTCTAACTTAATCAAAACAATAGTCGTGTTGCCCCGTACGAGCACAGCCTTAACATTTGACCATATTATTTATTCTTTTTGCACAGTTAGCCTCATGTTCACCAACCGTTCAACAACATAAAAACAGAAAAGGTAATAGTAAATGTGGTTGTTTCGGGGATTCACAACTTTCGTCATAAACAAAACTTGGAAGTCTCAAGAGCTTAAGTAAACAAAGAGTGTGAACGCTTTTAACAAGCGCATATATGTCACCAAGCTGTTCACGTTCACTCACAGACTGTAATCCATGGCTGTCATATATTTAAAAGGCGAAGTTTCATGCAACGGTTACTCTGATTTGAAAATGCCCCCCATGTGGGTGTTATAGTGTACATTAAATCTCAAAGCATATACGTTATATTATTAAACTACGTGCACAATACTTTTCTGTCTTAACAAACAGCCAACTTTTTTTATTAATTTATTCTTGCTATTGAAAAGGTAATTAATTTCACTCGATGCGAGCTGTTATCAGGCATTTCAGAAGCTGCGGCATATCGAAGCGGCATAGCCTTCTTGCGATCATCAATCTATGTAAAAGAAGAAGCAAAATAAGCAAGTGCACATCGACTCTGGTTACACCAGTCCCGAAACTACGGTTATATCGCGATTTTTCTTGCCTTTAAATTTAACGTTTTAAAGCAGCGCTTCCCTCACGTCAGCGCTTTACTCGTGCTAAAATTTCGTAGCCCGCGTGTACCGGGTGTCCCTTTTTCTAACAGGCCACGCCATTGCAGCGATTCCCCGGAGCAAACGCGTACACTACGTGCTTGCGTGACCCACCGACCGCCGCACGCTGCGCGCCTCGGTTGCGTTAAATATTGAAATCGCACCGGCTCGCACAACTCGTCGAGAGAGCGGCGCAGGGATATGCCACCCCACTTTGCAGCGTCGCTCGTGCGGTGGTTCAGCCTGATAGCGAAAGCGCGTACGTACTACGCACAAACATTGGGCGCAACGTGCGGGTGCGTCCTGAGCTTATAGATTCCGCGGACCTCTCAACGAAATGTCGGTGCTTTTCCGGTTTAGGCCGCACTCCTGTAATGCGGTGCTTGGCACCGATGGAGAGATAAACTCAGAACATGTCCTCCGATGTGGGGGGGAGAAAAAATAAGCTCCTAGAGAAACAGAGAGAAAGAGAAAAAAAAAGTGTTCAGTCGTTTCGTTCGGCATTAAAGTGGGTCCCCATCGCGCTCTCTGAAACATGGCATGCTTTCAAATGTGCTCCAATAAAAATCGACAAGTGCATAACGCGCGAAACACGAGACACGTTTTGTGTCTTCACGTTTTCTTTCTGTTTCTCTTTTTTTATTTTATCTTTTTTACTGAGATAAATATATAGCACCATATATTTCGGTTTACTGAAGATTGTTCGCAATAACGCTGACGACAACGAGGATGAGGTGGTGCTGGTGCGAAATGTCGGCCGCTTGATTGCGCTCTCAAAATCCGCATCAAAAAATGAAAAAGGAAAAAAAAAGAAAACGAGGAGGGGCGATAATTTGCGCCGAGCCATCATTTTTGAACTTGGAAAAACTTTCACGCCCGGCAATCGCAGCACGTATATATGGCCGGCGGCAATTCGAGCCCGGCTAGTACTTGGGGCTCCCGAATTATCCGTCGTTGGAGGTGCTCGTGCGCCGCGGTGTCTTATCAGGGACTGCTGATTGGGTAGATGACTAACGTGCTCTCATCACTGGCTAATGCCGTACGGTTGCGGATTCTCAGTATAATAGCTTTGCAGCACGTGTGCGCAGCGGAACGAGGTTTCGCTTCCATCCAAAGGAATAAAGTCATTCCTTGTGGGCTTTTACGAACATTAACGGCGACAAAATTTGGGGGACCCTTAAGCTTCACCTTTAAGAGTTGAACGCGACGCGATATCCTGTCCCTAGTCCACACTTCAATCCCTTAGCACACTATGTAATGCGTAGCATGCTTTAAACTACGAGCAATTATGTGCGGTAAATGGGAAATGTTTTCGAAGTTGCTATGCACGCACTACGTGGTCTTAAGGGAATACGCGCAGTAACGTGTGTGCCTTTTGTAATGGGTACACGGCTTTGAACCACAATGTCGTTATGATATTCACACCTTCTTGACGCCCGTGGCTATGCACGCTTGTACCACGCAATATTACTGCGATATTACATGTTGTATTGTGACGCCGTATGCAGGACGCGTGTTTCAAAGCATGAAAGTTATTTTCACTGCAATTTCAAGCAGATGGTTATTTTATGTAATCACAAGCAGAAGCGTGGCTGCGTGGTAGAATACCTGTTTGCCACGCAGATTGGGTTCGATCCTCATTCGGACCCGGTAAATTTTTATTGTTTATTTTTTTTTGCATCTTTCTCGATTTTTCGGTCGGGGACAAGATGATGATTTTTCCCCTCACAACCAACGACGCCGACGCCTACACCGACACCGACGCCGACGCCGGCACCGGAATTTCTGCGAAACGAGCTCTTTAACGCTATTGCGTTATTAACGCGATAGCGTTAAAGAGCTCGTTTGAGGTTCGCCTTTTACTGCATTTACGTGCACCGCTATTCTCTCTTCCTTTTTCCTTCCGATGAACAGACATCCCCATTTGCTTAAACTAACGATTTTGAACATTTAAGTGCAAAATTGTTATTTTATGCTTTCTTCATTCCTTTTACCACTTTTTCTGATCTTATTTGATATACCCCTCTCCCACCGCACTCAGTATTCATCTAGGGTATGCAGAACAATGCGAGTGAATAAATTTTCTAACTTATCCTGGTTGCCATATTCGCACCCGCAACGGTGGGTGGTCTAGTGGTTATGGTACTCGACAGCGGACCCGAAGGTCGCGGGATCGAATCCCGGCCGCGGCGGCCGCATTTCCGATGGAGGCGAAAATGCTTGAGGCCCGTGTACTTAGATTTAGGCGCACGTTAAAGAACCCTGCGTGGTCGAAATTTTCGGAGCCATCCACTACGGCGTCTGTCATAACCATATCGTGGTTTAGGGACGTTAAACCCGAATAATTAATTATGATTACCATACTTTACTGCTTGTTGGAATTCTATGCATTTGGTTTTTCCCTAACTATATGCTGGAATCAGAGGGCATTGACGTTGGGGAGTTAGGCATTGGTTACTCTTAATTTGTAGGTGTTTGAAACTGAATGAAGTATCTGCCCGAAGGACATTACTTCTAATTACTATCGTCAGCACATAGGGTCTTACACGAAGAAACTCTGCAGCCATCAGCCGTCAATCAACTGGAGAGGTTTGCTAACGCACAATTGAAGTCGTTCGTTGCCTTACGTACGATGTGCCCACTCAGGACAGTCATTTGTGGTATGGAGGGCGGCACGTTTAAACCGAACTAAACCACACCAATTCAAACCGCATTGCATTCATAGGCGAAAGCTGGATCAATATAAGGGGAAAAAAAACATTTGACCGCTTTGTCCGCAGTGTGTTTACAACCATTTTTATAAAGCGGGCGCTTTTTCGTTAGGGTCGGCGGGTGATGGGAGCGAAAGACAGACTTCTGACTCGAGGAGAGATGCGGGCCCCGCATGCGTAACCTGCGGTAAAGGATTAAACAGAAGCTCGCCTAAACAAGGCGGCAGTGCATAACCAGAAGCGAACAGGGCGAACAATTCCAGTCGCCTGGTTAGCACTGGTTAGCAGCATTCTCGTTAGCCGCTACTCGGCTTAACCATCGCATATGGAAGCCTGCAACCACAAAATATTAATTAGTGGTTGAATCATCAGTCGCGCATATTTCTGGCGCAAGAGTTGTGCGCGCGCCATGACCTCACACCGGAATTTAATGACCGTTCAGTTAGATACCACAAGAATGGCTCAAAACACTACTTAGGTAACAAACTTGCGTCCACGCGAATAAATTCATGTTCATTATTATAAGCGATGAAAGAATGCCGCGGGCAGGTATATAATAAAGGCTTGCTGCGAAACAATCCCGGGATAATTGCCTCCTCTACAACGGGTTTGAAAGAACGGCGTTGCTGCAAAATACCTAGGTCGACCCACCAACGCTAACTGTTACTAACTAACCACCCATAATTGTTAAAGAGGAGGATGACCTGAGTTATCAACTGTGCGTAACTAGTAACAGAGAAGCGGAAGAGTTACAATCCTGAAATGATCAGAAAGCCTAAAAAAAATAAAAAAAAAAACTTGAGTGTGATCAGGATGAAAAAGAGGAGCTGTCGGTGATAATCCTTTCTCCGAGCTGACGGCAAACGTCAATGGAATTGGAAAACAATAAGACACCGACGAAACGAGAGAGCCCTTTGTAATTGCAAAATCGATGCGCGCGAAAACATTAGGCGGGTGAACGGGTTCGTTGAGTTCGCTGAAAGAAATATAATAAAAAGGAAAGGGTTGGTAGGGGGGCGTCGTACCACGGTCGTTTCTTAAAGTATGATGATAACTCCTGAGCGGGAAAGAAGAAAAAAAAAGGAATGAGTGGGAATGTGAGAACGTGAGAGCCTTTCCTTCCGAAGACTATCGCGCAAAATAGAAGAAAAAGAAAAATACACTGGGAGAGAAACGAAGGAGTTCTAAGAGAGAACTTGTACGACGTTCTTTATCTTTTTTTCTCGCGTAGTATTCGGAGGTCTGTGACACCAAAGGGGAGGACAAAAAACTTTTTAAATAGCAAAGAAAGAAACAAATATTGAGAAAGAGAACTGAGCGAACGTAATGTTTCCATCTCGGAAGGCGACGGAACAAATGGAAAAGAGCCGCTGGAAGGCGCAGGAGTTCCGCCGCGAATGGTGGTGACGGGCCGCCTATCGACGACTTCTTAGTTCGCCGCCGCGAGGTAACGACGCGAAGCGGCGAGCATATGCGGACCACGTCTCTGAGCACCTGAGTGCAGTTTGGAAGTCGGACGAGAAAAAAAAAAACAGAACAGAAAACTTTTGAGGCCGAGCTCGGTCTAACGTTGAACGAATACACAGTGCAGTCGGGAGCGCCGTCGTGTACACGCATACATAGACGTCGTGTTGAAACTGTCTGCTATGTATATAGCGCACGTGATAGGCGGCACTGGCATGCAGTATGGGGACTCATTTTAAAAAAGGGGTCGCAGCGAGACTTTTGTGCAGGCGACCCTTATTTGCATGAGAAGCTTCTCGTACCTTGTCGTGAATAGGCATGTATGGCAGTGTAAGACGCCACACGTAGTTGCGGTTAAAATTTTGCGTAACCTTAAAAGTTAACATGTTCATGGACGCAGTGTGGGAAGGCATACTGTCCTACGCGTTAAAAAGACCGCATAGCTTAGGCACATGTATCTGTTTGACTTCGTTAAATGGGAAGAGAAAAAATAACTCAGGTCAAACTCTTCTCAACCTAGTTATCATTAGCGAAAGAAATGCTTGCCTTGGTTTTGCAAAGACTATGTAAACAGTGTTTCATTAAAGTTAGGCTTCTACTTCTTCGTCGTGTTGCTGAACGACGGCGGCGTCTGCAGAGCTTTGATTTCGGCAGCTTCTCTATAACGTGCTAATGAGGACTCCTTTTACCCCGGTGTTTCAGGAGGAACTTTGCTAGATATTTCGCAGCCTGCTGTGCGGTCATACGTACTGGACGATTGGATTCAGCCTGTCGCTTGTGCTGAAGCGTACGCATAGATGGCCCAGTCAGCGCGCTATTCATGGAAAGAATCAGCAGTGAGTGACCAAGCGCTGGCAAAGCAGCCGTGAAACCTTCGTCTGGTCACGTGGTACAGAAGCGACCAGGCTCCGAGCTGAGCGATAAAGCACCAGCGAAGCGGCCGTGAAACCTTCGTCTGGTAACGTGGTACAGAAGCGACCAGGCTCCGAGCTGAGCAGCAAAAGCGCCAGCGAAGCAGCCGTGAAACCTTCGTCTGGTAACGTGGTACAGAAGCGACCAGGCTCCGAGCTGAGCAGCAAAAGCGCCAGCGAAGTAGCCGTGAAACCGACGTCTGGTAACGTGGTACAGAAGCGACCAGGCTCCGAGCTGAGCGATAAAGCGCCAGCGAAGCAGCCGTGAAACCTTCGTCTGGTAACGTGGTACAGAAGTGACCAGGCTCCGAGCTGAGCAGCAAAAGCGCCAGCGAAGCAGCCGTGAAACCTTCGTCTGGTAACGTGGTACAGAAGCGACCAGGCTCCGAGCTGAGCAGCAAAAGCGCCAGCGAAGTAGCCGTGAAACCGACGTCTGGTAACGTGGTACAGAAGCGACCAGGCTCCGAGCTGAGCGATAAAGCGCCAGCGAAGCAGCCGTGAAACCTTCGTCTGGTAACGCGGTACAGAAGTGACCAGGCTCCAAGCTGAGCAGCAAAAGCGCCAGCGAAGCAGCCGTGAAACCTTCGTCTGGTAACGTGGTACAGAAGCGACCAGGCTCCGAGCTGAGCAGCAAAAGCGCCAGCGAAGTAGCCGTGAAACCGACGTCTGGTAACGTGGTACAGAAGCGACCAGGCTCCGAGCTGAGCAACAAAGCGCCAGCGAAGCAGCCGTGAAACCTTCGTCTGGTAACGTGGTACAGAAGCGACCAGGCTCCGAGCTGAGCAGCAAAAGCGCCAGCGAAGTAGCCGTGAAACCGACGTCTGGTAACGTGGTACAGAAGCGACCAGGCTCCGAGCTGAGCAGCAAAAGCGCCAGCGAAGCAGCCGTGAAACCTTCGTCTGGTAACGTGGTACAGAAGCGACCAGGCTCCGAGCTGAGCAACAAAGCGCCAGCGAAGCAGCCGTGAAACCTTCGTCTGGTAACGTGGTACAGAAGCGACCAGGCTCCGAGCTGAGCAGCAAAAGCGCCAGCGAAGTAGCCGTTAAACCGACGTCTGGTAACGTGGTGCAGAAGCGACCAGGCTCCGAGCTGAGCAACAAAGCGCCAGCGAAGCAGCCGCGAAACCTTCGTCTGGTAACGTGGTACAGAAGCGACCAGGCTCAGATCGAGTGCGGCTGCGACGCCGCTACACAGCGGATTACGTTGCATGACGTCACGCCTGCCATCCTTGTACTCCGGCAGCTCAACGTCGTGCGACGCAATGGGTGACATAGTGTAGCAGACCTTTCGCTATAAAATGTTGCCAGTCAAAAGTGAAGTTTATTTGTTGGCAGGCTCTATTCCATATAGGCGTGGTAAGTCTAACAGCCTGGACTAGAAGCTGCCCCCGGCCCGCGATTTTCGCTAACCCATCTTCTTCCTCAAAGGTTGAATTAAGCAAGTTGTCAACCAAAATGAAGGTGCTGAAGGAAAAGAACGTGAGGAGGGTCGAAGTAGGGGAGATCAGAGGTAAGCGCCGTAATAAGGCCTCGGTTGTTTTTCTGGAAATGTTTGGTGGGTCGAAAATCTTTTTGATTCGAGTGTCGAAGAATTAAAAGAGAATAAAAGTAATAAATTTAAGAAATCTTTCATGTTACAGGCAGACAAAACGTTTGATTTTTCTGTTCTTCCGATTTGGTAACATAGTGAACTTTCGCGCAACTTCAGAATGCGCATAACTCCTGCAATACTTTGAGCATTGTTTCCACAGAATATGGTTTCAAAGCCGCTGTTATTCTGGGCAATGTACTCTCCACATGAAATGATATTAAGTGCTACTGTGGGCGTTTTTTTTCCCCTTTTTTAGTACTTACTGGAAAAAGAAAAACTTGACGGTCTTACGGTTTTTTTGTGCTTCTAAGGTAAGCCCTTTCGACCACTGGCTTGATACCAAACGATAGCATTAAGGAAGCTTTTATTGGAAGCATTTTTGGTACTGTCGAACCTCAGTTTTAACGAGTAGAATAATACGTGTGTCATAGTCAAAGATACTGGGCAAATATCCACAAAAATATCTTACGCTAAAATTGCGCGTAAGCAAACATTTCAACCAATTCTGAAGCTGGACATATCATTGCAATATAGCCGGCTGTCTCAAGCAAACATTTCAACTAATCCTGAAGCTGGACATATCATTACAATATAGCCGGCTGTCTCATGGAAGGAAGAACTTCAGAAATCGAAGTATTGTGAAAACGTCCCCCCGATTTCGATGTCAGTTCATACGAAGGACGATAAAAAAAACAAAATAACGGAGAAGCCTGTATAGTAGACTAAATATATCATACCATATGTACATATGAATGGTAGTTTTCCTTCAAATGTTGTTCAAGGATTGATAGAAGTACAAAAGGTGGGAGCGATGCCCCTAAAGAACTATGTTACTGTTCGTAACGCGAAGGTCACTGAAAACAGCAATCACACAGAACAGCTCCGTAGCAGAAACCGAGTAAGACAGAAGACGCGTGGATCGAGAATTGCTTCCGTAGCGCAAACAACGAATGCCCCCGAGCCTGAAAAAAAAAAAAGAAAAAAAAGATACGCAATGACAGTCTCCGGTTCCGCAATATTGCCATCAGCCCACCCGTACTCCATCCTCCCATACATTTTGCCGTCACTGCAGCCTCCTCGAAGAAAGCTGTCCGGATCAGCGCGGGCACTGTCCGAGCCCGCAGAAGACAGCCGCAAAAGGTCTGCCCCGGCAGTTCTTATTCCATTTGGACGCACTGCTTCCTTTACTTGAGCCTCGCGGTAGAAGCCGGCGCTTGGCGCCAGCCATTGCCGTTGGCCACGCGTTTTGCTCTATATCCTCCGCCACGGCGCCTCGGGAAGCAATAATCTCGCGGGCCAGGGAGGGCTTTCGGGACAGCGCTCTGACCCCGTCTTTGTGGTGGCCGTTGGACGTCGTGACTTCTCGTATATACTGGCGCGTGCGTTCGTTCGTCTCGGATGAATGTCCCCGTTCCTGGATCTCTTGAGTCGTCGTTCTTCGGGACTGTTTCATTTTCTTTTTTCTTTTTGCGTCTGAATTCATTTGCGAATCGTTCTGTTTATGTGTACTCTGCGTGCGTTTGTCTGTAAGTGCGCGAGCCCGCTTGCACTCGGTCTGGTGGCACCACGCGGGATGCCTTGGGATCCACGAGGTTTGCAGAGCCCTTGGGCAAACACAATATGCTTTCTCGCATCGCAGGTTCTTAGATAGGAGGCCCACCTGTCGCAGTCGGACTAATAAAAAGTACGAAAACGGTCGAAGGATATCTCCTTCGAAATCTTTAATAATATATATGCAGTGGTATGAGCTAGTGGCGTTGAACGTATGTATACAAGTAAACTTAAACGACGACTCCACGTGGGAAGAGGCGAGATTTTTCACAATTTTTCCTAAGTAGACGTTAATTTTCAACAGTGCAGCAAAAGGACAGGTGATGATTTTTTTTTTGTCGTGATTTTTTACCCCTTATTTCCTTCATTGCTACTCCTGCGCCAGAGGAAGTCGATTATTCATGCTGTTTCTTATGAATGCATGTGCGACAGTTCGGAGCAGGGGTATCAAACTCACCTCATCTAGCGAGTCGCAGTAATAAAATTCTGTTTCCAGCAACGGCCGGGACAGTGACGATTGGAGCGGGGGGAATGGGGTGTAAGAAAATGTCAGCTAACGTTGCTATCTGAAAGAAGGCTTTTCTCGTATGTCATTTATGGGTCATTTCCGAAGGGGATTTTATGTTAGAAACATATCGATAGCGATCTTCAGAATGACAGAAATCTGAAAACCGATTTCGATATACGAAGTTTCTGTGTAAAAGTTATGTTTTAACACTTGGTGACCGAATGGGGTGTCTAAGAAAATGCTTGAAACCAGTCACGTCTGTCTAGCTCATGAACATATCTATTAGGGAATTATAAAGTATACGGGAAAAAGACTGTCAAGTACGGACGGGCTGGGCCACAAGCGAAAGGTTCACGGGCTGCGTGTCGTGACAGTATACTACTAGCGCGAGGACACACGGACAACAAAGAGGACGACACACTGCGCTGTCTTACAACATAGTTTTGTTGCTGAATTTAAGCGCATGTTATGACTGCAGCAATGTTGTAAGACAGCGCAGTGTGTTGTCCTCTTTCTTGCCCGTGTGTCCTTATGAATTTCTAACAGGCCCAAGCCGCCACCCGCGTGTCGTGCTTGATATACCTGGTCTAGAGCAATCCTCTACGAGGAACTCGGCATTGACTCAAGAAAGCAGGTGGCAGCGTTGCATCAGGACTACCGTGTGTCCAGATTTTTACCAGCCCCACACAGATGTCACTCTAGGCGAAGGGTCGGCAACCTTTTCAGGCGGAGCGCCGATTAACATGAAGTCGACATGGTGGGGCCCGGACGGCAAATCAAGGGGGGGCCAGGGGGGGGGAGGGGGTGGCTTGCTGGCAAATAGAAAAAGTTCGGCGAATTGACAATCTACAAAACTAGATAAATCTTGTTTATTTAAACTAGAATAAAAATAATGTTCGTTTAATACCGAAACAGCTTCTTTGCAGTCGATATAGAAGCCTCATAGTCGAGATGGAAAGGGGAAAAAGGAGGGGGGAAGGTTTCGACGTCGTGCCGAGGGCCGCATAACAGTGTCCGCGGGCCACAGGTTGCCGACCACTGCTCTAGGCGAAAAACATATTTATGTGAGCTGCATCATGCTCTGGATGAATAGATATACCTACGTCAGATCCGTTTAACAATGGGTAAAGGTTTACAGATAGAACAGCATATGTAACGAATTTGTATAGCGTTTTGAAATATAGCGCGAATTAGCGAAAATATTCTTCCGGGTACTTTCAGCTAATTTTTTCTTAAACATTTGCTCATTAATATAAGCTGTTTAATTTCTGGGACAACAAGGCAATGGTGAACACAAATATATTTCTACTAGCAATAAACTATGATGACAGTTCAGCGCTTCGTCTGTCCCAGTCTGTTACAACGTCATTAGTTCTATTCGAACTTACGAACGTGTACCGCCCAGCCCAAGCTGGCATCACACGTTATTTTTGTAAAATTTAAAGACAGAAATGCGGGTCGCCATAGTTAAAACACCTTGACAAGGAACAAAAATGGGGATGACAGGACTGATACGTAGAGTTTATTATATACAGTAAATTGAGGAAAGCAGGGCAATAGGGTCGTATGCATGGTCCAAAACCATGTTTTTTAGATTTGTTTTCGTAATTCTGAGGTATTGGTCGCTGCGGCTGAAGTTTATACACCAACCACTGCGTCAGAACGCACTTATTTCACTCACGCAGCAACTCAGTGGATGTCGCATTTAAACAAAATTTCTTTCATGGAGTTACAGACGGCTGATCATTACACGTTTGTTTTATGTCCATTGTACGCAAATGCAGGCATGCAAACATCGAATACGCGCTGGAAAACGGAAAATGTGCTGCGTCCTTTCATTGGTGTCACGTTTACATATCGTCCTTCTGCATCACGTGCCCCGGCAATTTTTGATAAGGGTTAACACCTTGAGTATAGATCAATTCCATGTTTGTAAACAGGGGTAGGCGCCGTCGACATACTGAGGTGCTTGTAGCGACGACGCGGTGCGTAGGCTCCGCCCAGCCCAAAGCTCGCCACCGCCCACTGTGATGACGTGACAACTGGCACAGCAGCTGCAAAGATGCCTCCGAGCACAGCGCGTCGCAAAGCCTCCCGCGAGTTCGAGGGTGGTGGCGAGCTTTGGGCTGGGAGGAGCCTACGCACCCCGACGTCGCTACAAGCGCCTCAGTATGTCGACGACGCCTACCCCTGTTTACAAACATGGAATAGGTCTATACAATTTGCCTATAGAATACTACTTGTAAGCATAATGTCTCTTCCTTGTGCCAGTTTTTTCGCGCAGTTATTTGTAGTCATGAATTACCAACTCGCCCAGCGATCCATTCTTCTAAAGCATAATTAGTTTATGATAGAGTGTGATGAGTGGGTTAGTTTGTTAAGCGAAAGCCTTACATGCCTCATCAAACGCTAAAAATGACCGTCGGTGGCGTCAACACGGGTGATGCAAAAAAATCATCATGGTGACGGCATCGTACGACGTCATCATAACGTCATAGATCACCTAAACTCGTAACGTCACCACCATGACACTCTCGCTTGGTCAAAGGTGGTTCGATCACGGAGGCCGTGCAAAACCATGTGAGGTGCAGAAAACTTTCGGAGGAGGGCGTGGGAGGCATCAACACATCGTCTGAGAAGAAAAACAAGAAGCTCGCTTTCGACTTTGAGTCGTCTTAGGTGAATGCGTAAGATACCTTGTGAGTTCTTGCTGCTCTTTCTCTCTCCTTTGTAATTTTATTCGATGCGCGGACTTCGGATGAAAACAAAGTTACCCCGATAACTTCCATTCATCATCTTAACGGGGCACGTTTTCATGGCTAAATTAGACTGCGGTAAGAATTATTTCTTGGAGCCTCTCACTGTCCTCGACACATTATGTTTCTATAAATATTTTGTTTCCCGCCAGTGCAGGGTAGCATACCAGATACTACCTTCTGGTTAACCTCCCTGCCTTCCTCTTCTCTTTCTCTCTCTCTCTCTTGTTTCCCGAAAAGTTTCACCGAGTTCACTCCAATACAGGTTCACTTAAAAGGCTCTTCACTCCAAAATGTACAAGAATAAACATGCGAATTGAAAGCCCATGGTTGCTTGCCTAATACTCCGGCCTCATGCAACCTACCATGGCCGTGACAGCTTTTCAATACGGACAGCGCAATTCCCCGAGAGGTTGTTTTCATCGATCTGGTTTCACGCGGCACGCGGTGCGGGACTGGGCCCCCGTACGGTGCGCAACATTTCGTGCGTTTCCTTTCTTTGCCAACGCGCTACATAGTCGTTGCAACGACCACACAAAGGCGCAACGAGTGACAGCCCTTTGTCGTGACGATGTGTACAGGGCGCACGCGCGTAAAGTGTAGCGAGATACAAAAAAAATCCCCAGAGACACGAGAATCTAGGGAACCGGGAATAGCGAACGTACGAAGATTAAAAAAAAAACACACACACACACACACACACACACACGAAGAAAACAGAAAAAAAATGAAACTTTGAGCCTCGTGAAAAACGCTTCGACGTTATCGCAGAAAGCATACGATTTTCGTTTTACGGCGCTTATTTTTTTCTCGTTAGCTTAGCGTGACACGAAGTATGCAGGGAAGGGTGCGAAGGCTTTGCAAAGACTGCATCAATGGAAACAGCGTCAACGCCCGAGGAAAAGAGAATCAGGTTCGGGGAAAGAAAGGACAGGGATCTGTCCGAGCAGCAACACATAATGTTCGCCTACGCGCAAGAAAAAAAATATATATATATCGAGCCGGGTCTTATCGGCGGAACGAACGAAAAGCGACGTAAACAGAGGCCCGGATACTAAAGACTTCGCGAAGAGATAATGGTCGCGAAGGAACTTGCACTACAACGGCGTCGGGCTCAAGGAAAGCAAAACAAGACCAGGAGCTGGCAGAAAGAATAGCGCGCGTATCTCGCGTCGGAAGGGAACCCTGGAAGAAGGCTGTTATATACCGAGAAATGTGGGAGGGCGAGAGGGAAGAGGCGAGGTTCCATTACAAGCTGGGGGAGGGTGGGCCCCGTAAACGCTGCGGGCGAGCGTACTTCTCCATTTCGATTTTGTTTTATACATAATCGAAGCGGGCGCCGGCATGCAGGTTTCGCGGGGAAAAAAAAAAAAGCAGAAGGGAGACGCCCTAACGTGACTAGAAAGTCCGATACCAGCGCCCGAACGATTCAAAGAAACCGGTCGCCCCGAGGGAGAAGAACACAAGGGCTCGAAAACAGAGGAGTGAATGAAAAGACCAACATTCTTGCGTTGTTTTCTTTCTTTCGCCGAGCATTTTTCAGCGCGACGTTTTTCGAGAGGCCGACAAAGAACGATATCGAAAAGAAACTTCGAGAGGCATATGGAGAGAGACGACGCGTTCTCGTTGTGTGCTCGGAGCCGCGTATGCAAAGAGACGGCTGCCGGCGTGCGCGGTATGCGCGAGCAGTGCGTGTACTACGCGTGACGTGCACACACATATACCCGCACACCCCTCCACCCACCCCTGTCCGTGCATTTCGGCATTTGCGCGAACAGCCACTGTTGCTCTTGCGCCGCTGTTTGCTGCCGATGGGAGCGCGGTTCCATTTGGGGCACGGAAAGCGTGCCCTGGGAGGATACGCGTCGAATTCTTAACACCCATTAGAGAGGCACCCGCGGAGACACAGATACAGACCATTATTTTTGGGTGGTTTCCCGGGATCCCTTCGGAACGGGCCCGAAAGATGAAAAAAAGCGAAGTATAGACAGAGAAACGAAGTCACGTATTCGTTTCCCGGGTGCCATACGCAGTGTAGAAGGACCTACACTGCCGTGCGGGATTTGTGCTGGGAAATAAAGGAGTTACCTACGAGAAGCAAGCACAAGAAAAAGTAATTCCCTTAACTGAGTACAAGGCAGTACGTCATGCGAACAACATGCCGACGCGGGTATTTTGCTTTTCCTGGCGTTTCAGCTTGTTTCTGTTCTCGAAGCCATTACATGCCTCTACCCATTACAGAAGCTGCGGGGAAGCATGCGAATGAGAAAAAATATACAGAAAGAAATAGAGAAAACACTCCGCGGTCGCACTCCTCAGCGAATAGTTCGACGCAACATCGTCACAATGAGAAAATATGCGTCCAATGTCTCTCTTCCCCCTTTCTCTCTCACACTCCCTTTACGCCCTCAAGGCTTTTGCTTCCAGGAATGCCAGCCGTTGTGTCGCTCTCGTAGTCTTCTTTCGTGTGCGTTTACGCGTTCATAAGCGGTGGGCGAGCCAGGGTTTTTATGACCGCGGAGCGCGTATTGTGGGAAAAGTTTCATCCGTCCGAAGTGCCCTCGTTGTATAGCTAGGCGTAACACAGGAAGGATAAAAAAAAAAAATGGCACACTGTAGCGCTGTATGGAAAAATGAGGTGACGCCTCGCGGCTCGGACACAGAAAATAGCCTTGCAAGGGTTTGCGTTCCTGCGTAGAGCACGACAGAAGCGTTGACTATGCGAATGCTTTCAAGGGATCACCTCGTTACTATGCCGCGCAGCGTAGGAATATGCGTTGCTGGCGATGCGTAAGGGTGTCTGCTTTTTTACCTTTATTTTAATCGTGTGAGTTCGCGTATAAATTCTCCTGTCCTCTTACAGCGCTAACAAAACAACAATGGCTGTTAAAAGGGAATATCAGCCAAGCGAGCCGAGACTCCGTATTCATTACTACATTTTGAAGAGGTGGAGGATGAATATATGAGGAAGTAAGGAGGATAGCAAATTCTTAGACGTGCTGGTTACCCACTGCTGGCAAAAGGTTGTATTGGGAACTGTATTCAGTTTAGAAAACGTAGATTTGTGGAAGCCAACATGTGACTAAGAACAAGCGAAGCAGCAGGTTTGAAAATGACGTCAGAAGGGGTGCGAACCTGCCCTGTTGCAACCACTGTATGGAAGGGCTAAAAACATGCCAATGGAAGACAGAAAAAAAAAGGAAAAAAAACACTTGAAAGGATAAAGGAATCATAGCGACAAGCATAACTTTATGCTTTATTAAGCATGTACGGGCCGCGTTTACCTTATCATCTGGTGTTACTGTGAGTACGCTGTTTTGTATGTACCTTTTGGTCCGTGTGTGCTGTATGAACGAGCCATTCAAGAGCTATGGAATAGCCGGCGCCTCATTTATGCGCTAACACCTCATATTAAATCATTAAAAAAAAGGCATGGCGCTTCTAAGATGAATAGCTGCGCAAGTCAGTATGACTTATATAGATCAAAATTGTGACTTTTTGGGCACTATGCGTATAGGCATGGTTGGCGTTCAGCCATGTTGTAAACCTTGCGTAGCGTATACTTTCGTGGCAGAATATAAAAGTGAAGTCATAAAGACATGTAGGCTGATACATAAGGAACATTCAAGCTGTTAAAGAAGAAATTGATTCTAAACATTAGAGACGAGTGCTGCCTTCGGAAAAAAAAATGTGGATTATCACTGATTGCACACACCCGTCAACATTATGTTGACTACTGCTACATGCTACGCATCGTCTTGAAGCGTCAATTTCTTGATAGAAAGGCTATTAGAAAAAAATGAGTTAGTGGCAACCTTTTTATTGCGAACGTATGCTGTGTGAATATTCTAGCATTAATTAGCATTAATTAAGACGGTAAACTTATAAAGCGCGCTAATGATCGTCATGCTAAACGGTGCACAGAATAAACTCTATGTACAAGCATGAGTGAGTGGCTAATATGATTTTTCATCTGACTGTAAGCGGGTTTTTATGACATTTTATTGTTTTTATTTGCATCGCCGCGACTTTGATGACTCCTGTTGACATCATGAGTGCATAAAGGGCTAATCAGGTCTATTTGTATTTATTGAACGTTTTTAAAAGCATGTTTAGCGTTTCTTTGTAGCCTCGAAAATACTGTTTGACCATCTACCGCGTGCGCGGCGTAATTTCCTTTTCACTTTTATTGCAGCTGTATAGCGGAGGAGAAGATAGTAGAAGGTAATTACTATCAAGGTAACAATATAAGTGAAGAAAACATGTCCGAACAACTTCCTTCTGTCAGCGTAAGCGTTCATTCTGCTCCGATAAATTTTATAGTTGTTAAGACATCGAAGGGAAGATGCAGGATCAATTTTATCAGTGAGAACCAAACTCTTCAAACGAAGTAAACTTAGTTTGTATTCATTAAAAAGGAACTCACGACGGTTTCTGGGTAAACATTTTTAGATGGCAATCGAAACAGGATAAACCATAATAACGTTAATCAAAGACGCCCATTACACGAAATATAAGAGGACATACATTATATACGGATCAAGCCCTTCGTAAAGTCTGTGGCCTGCCCCAATTTCCTACTATCGATAGCGTCCTTGAGTTTGCGGAAGTACAAAGCAGTTGGCGATGCCATTTACAATCAAGGCACGACCTTCGAATGTCTGCGTATGAAATAAACCATACAAGAGAAAGTGCTTCCCGAGTTGAACACAATCCGAGGTTCAAATCCGGGAGCCTTCACGACGTTCGCGCAGAGACGGAAACCCGTTTCACCAGGACGTTTGTCTTCGAGAGTTGAGGACACATTTTTGTGGACGGGATTAACTCGCGAGTTGCTGCGCCGGCCTTCCTTTTTTCCTGTTATCGTGAGCCCAGTGCGTTCCGTCATTATTTTTCTTTGCCCCCCTACCCTCCCTCCCTCCCTCACTCGGGGTGTGTTGTGTTTGTGCTGCCAAGAAACATAATGGTTCAGCGAAGAAGGAAAGGAATCGAAATATAGTAACTGAATAAAGACACGGCACAGCGTATAGGCGAGGCCGCTTTGTTTGCCTCCCCGCCCCCCCTTGGCTGAACAAGAGCAACAATACACTCGGGGCATCAGTTGTTGTTCGCGTGGCACCATTCCAGCGGTAATTGCCAGAGCGGCGATGGAGCGGAATGCGAAGTGACGCCGTGAGCTCGGCCGGCTGCATCGCCAGTTGCGCCCTGTGTCTCTTCCGGGCCGACAGTTCATTTATGAGGCTGGCTACTGCGGACCCCGTGTGAGTTCATCCGGCGCAGCTAGAGCCGTAATCACGAAAACTCGTTGTTGTAGCGGCGCTCGTATATTTCCTTTCATTCAGCGCGCCCAGTGTAGTCGGTGTGTCACATTTGTTCACTTATTCGCGTCCACTTCTTCCGGCCTTGTTGCTGGCTTCTTCGGCGCTCGAGGTCTCGCGTGGCCGGACCGAGGCCTGTATAAAAAAAAAAGACTGTCCTTCCCTGCCTTTTTTAGCCTTTCAACTTCGATATTTCTGTGCGGTATGTTCAGCTTCTATCTTTAATTGTCTCATTATCCCTGCCCCCGGCAGCAGGGAAACATTACGTTCCTTAGCGACACTGATGACCGACTGCTATTACATACCCCTGTAGCATCATCTCAACCGACTTGCGCAGCAGATGATTTCTCGAGCTGCATGTGGCAAACATTAATTGCTTCGAGAAACTGCAGATGTTGCAGGGAATTCTACGGAACATTACGCAATGCTAGCACGACAATTGCAAACTGAGATTAGAAGATGGAAGGACACGTGCTTAGAGTTGAATCAATTAACTGGGTAAAACCATTTTGAGTTGGGAAGATGTCAACAATTGCGTCAAAGCTTTAAAAGACTTTTGTAAGCTCTGCAAAACAGTTGCCCATCAGAGTCTCTCTGTACGGGGGGCGAACATCTAGTACAGTCAACTATCAATTGAGTGAACTTGAAGGGACCCATGGAAGATAGTTCACTTAACTGAAAGTTCACTAAACTGAATATTAACCTAGGATACGGAAGAGCATGAAGGCACAGCAGAAATCAAGTCAAACGTGTGAAATGCAATTTATTTTGAAAAGAATTCCTGTAATTTTCATTCGGACTGGCACCCTTAAAGCGCAAGTAGAGACAAAGCTGTCGAGAAAGTCTACGTTTCTACGCACTGCCTCTGGCACAGCTTGTTGCTGTGTATGAATGTCATGTAGTGGAATGAGTCTCCTTAACGCATCATACGTTGCGTGGCAGAAGTGTAGAACCGCGCCAGGCGTCAAAACATGTGAATTGAGCAACGAGTGGGCGTTTTAAAGGCCCACCCAGTACAAATCTGTCTGACATATCTAATCATCAGCAGCAGCAGAACCATCAACAAAGTGAACAGCAGCGTAGGTTCGCGTGTTGCCCTACGGACGCGTAGGTGGGCAATTCGCTGATTCGCAATAGGAATAATTATGGCACAGTGAGCACTTAAGAAATGTGCTTGCAATAGGCATTCAATGATAATTTGAAACGGCCAATGTTACGCGCACAGTCGTTCCTTTCCTTACGGCACGGTTGAGGCATGCACCGAGAACCGAAGCAGGCTAGCAGTTCAGAAGGCGATGCGCACGAGGACCGATTACGCTATCGCGATTTACTCTTGAAGGCGAAGCTCAAGTGTCCTCCGTTTTTAGTCTCCCGCACGGCCGGTTTGCCTCGGCGGTGCTGTACGTAGTACAAGCGATGTTTCACCGCTGCCGATGGAACAGGCAATTTGAGAGGGCGGGACGCATCGGCTGCGCCAGTGGTGCAGAGCGCAAAACTTCAATAATTGATCTCAAAAATGAGCCCGGGTCCGCAGATAAAGTTCGTTCAACTGAAATATTCACTTTTCAGACGTTCGTTTATAACTGAAAGATTTTTGCATAGAATGCATAGGAAAACCCGCCGGGATTTTCTAAAAGTTCGTTGTTCTGAAATATTCGTTAAACTGACGTTCGTACAAGTGAGAGTTCACTGTATATCTGGCCTCGTTAAATTCTGACTTAGATTATATTAATGCTCGCACTCATGTGCCCTCGGAAATCTAAGGGCTGCATCGTACGAAATATCGAGAAAAAGTGACAAATTATCTTTTTTCCATTCTTTTTTCTTTATGCTTCCCTGGAAAGTTTCGTCATCAGAACAAGTGTTGCCTAAAGGTAGGCATTAAGAGTAGGTTGGCGGTTGCATCACATACAATTTGGTGCCCGTAGAATTGACTAAAAGTCGCAGGTTTTTGCCGAGTGTGATGATATCTTAAAAGAGGGTCTTTTTTTTATGGAAAAGTTACCGGAGGTATTCGATGTTTCGGAAGACTTGCAACATGACATGCAGCTCGGCAAGTGATGTGTCTTCGGAGAGGTCATGGGTATGTCAAACATCAGCTTTAATAGTAAGCATAGTCCATTGCCAAAGCCTACATTTGCTACAATATCTCACCCGTTAGCCACTAATCCTTGTCTTACGGGCAAAAAAACTGCTCACCCCGTTCATATTTTACAGACATATAGGTTCTTTCACACAGATTTGTATGCCACCCCTTGTCGATTGTCTTGTATTTTCTTCGGAGTTTGAGGACATCACAAATGAAATGACGCACATTTGGAAAATAGTGGAACGGTTATCATATGACCAGATTGATACCTCGAACCTGTTCACTCTGACAATTTGTTCATTTCCTTTTTTACTCTGGGGGTTAAGAACGGGGCCGGCAAACATGCTCATTGTGAGCCTCTGCCAGCAAACACACCAAATCCTTGTTATTGACCTCAATAGCCCTTAGCGACCCCGTTTCTACGAGTACACACCGGGGACAGATAGTCGTCGCAGACCATATAGAACACAGATATCTATCGGGTACCTTCCTGGTTTGTCCGTGGGGAAATCGGACGGAAGAAAAGGAAGATATCAAGAAGAGCACACCAGCGCGAAAACGAAGTGAGCGCGTACGCACCAACTGTTTGTCGAAGGTGTGACGGGCCTTAGCTCAGTGGCATACAATGTTAGCTCCCCACTGAACGAAGGTGGCAGAGGCACATCGTCTCCCCTTCTCTGAAATGCACCCGTTGGGCGTATCAGCCCAACCGGCAGCCACTCTTTCGTAGACGATGTTTGCTCAGGGCTTACGCGCCACACGTTCTCAAGGGCGAAGGGGAAGGGTAATAACGGGAAAGGGTCGTGGTAGGGACACCGGGTGGGGTACGACGGGTGCTCCGCTGACGGCTGTCGGCCATCGCAGCGGTGGCAGAGCGACGTCGCCCAACAATAAAGGAAAGGAGAAACGCCGGGGACGTTACCCGGACCGAGCGGCCGTTACTTATTCATGCAGTGCGCGGCGACATAGCCTGTGTAGTCCATTACGGGATCAGCGAGCCGAATGGCAACTGCGGCTCGCCGCTGTGTGGCTCCACGTCGATTCCCTATTCGTGACCTTCTTACCCTTTACCGCAAGTCGTGACAACACGTTTTGCTGATGCGCGCGAACAGAGTCTGACGCCGACGTTGCCTCGACGGCTGGCCGCTTTTTATCGTACGTGCTCGTCGCCTGCCTGCTGGTCTGTAGATGCTGCACGGTCGGCTACCGGTAGCGGGCGCTCCTATCGTAACCAGACAGTCGGGCTTCTGGACAGCCGTTACGGGTTGGCTGTAGGAAGAGTGTAGATGGGTGCCGTTTATGCTCTGTTGACGGTGCTTGAAGGACGTATATTTAGCCTGTGTGCATTAATGGAGCGGGGGGAAGCATGGAGAAGGATAATGAGAGGCTTATTAAACGCTGGTAAACTGACGTTGCCTACTATACCAATTATCGAAGTAATCTCATCGCGCTATTTGCGAAAAAATAACGCAAGATGTGGTGTAAGTTTATACTAACATCAAATTGCCAATCTATGAGCGAGTGTGCTCTAAAGTTCACAGTTCCCAAAGGCCTGCGTCACTGAACTTCACGCAAGACAGTGGTGAAACGATGTGGTTATAAAGCATTTTATAATCAGGTGAGATTTAACAACACTGAAAGGTGGCACATTAAGAATACTAAGATATTGACAGTTAAGGTTGTGTACGTTTTTATTCGTCTACACCAGAGAACAAGAAACCGTGCACCGATGCTACTGCTGTAATATTTTAGGCAGGGAATAATAAGGAAAGCGTAGGACCACCTGCGCAAGATTTTTTGCCCCTTTTTTTGCGCACGCAGACTCTGAAATGACATAATTAGAACATCCTCTATTTCCTAAATGATCGCCCGTAACATTTAAAAAACTGTTTTCTTGGGGAAGTTTGTGTTTTCTGTAGCAGGTAATGGCACCGTCCGCTGACCAGAGGGAGCTGCGTTGCTCGCACTGGTCCGTCCCATTGGCTGTTAGGGGCGCAGAAAACAGGCGCGCACGCGTCCCCCGTGTAGCCCAGCCACAATCCGCTCTCTTGCAGGGAGGGAGACACGCGCATAACGTTCCATTTTGACTAACCCCGTCTCATTATCGCTTTTTTTATCCGCTAGGCTTTGCGTTCTGGCGCTGCAGTCAGGCTGGAGAACTCGACTGCACGGTGCCTATACTTGCGCGCCTTTTTAAATGAGGAATCGGGGAAAGAAGAAAGCAGGACAGAGTGGCGCTTGTTTTTTTTTGCCTGCCTTTTTTCTTTCATGGATCTTAGTTATGCATAAGAAAAATATTCTTAGAGTAAAAATGCCTTAGAGTAAAATTTTATAATTGACATGGGAAGTGCTATAAAACAAAGGGAAAGCAAGGTATACAGCGATAATGATAGGGAGAACAAGCTGCACGATTGAAATTTCCGGGCGGCAGCTCTATAGAAAAAGGTACACAATTGCGCAACTTCACTAAGCTAGCGCGAAGGCGCTACTTGGATGCCCTACTAAGAGGGGTTACATTTCAGCTTTTCTTAAATTTTTTTTTAACACGAAAGTGTTTTATGGCGGGATCCACCAAGACTTCAGTGACGTATTTCTGTCACGGAAATGACATCGGAAACATGTGCGTTTCCGATGTCACAGATGGCAAAGAAAGAAAGTTCCGTCAACAGACGTTGAAGCCTCGCTCGCTCGGTCCGCAAGAACAGATGCCGGCCACGCTGTCCACTGCGCCACGGCCACACACACTAGAAGCTTTACAAACGCGCCTTTTATATGTCACACTTTGCTCTCACGGTGCTCTTGGTCGGCGGGGTTGTGTCGCCCTCTTGGGGTTGATGTCGTGGTAGTTCCGACACCAACCCCAATAACTAACAGTATAATATACTGTTAGTTAGACTGTTAGTCTAACCCAAGAGGGTGGTGTCGCCCTCTTGGAGTTAGTGTCGTGGTTGTTCCGACACCAACCCAAGAACTAAATGTACAGTATACTGTTAGCTAGACTGTTAGTTTGACGATAGAGAACTTGAATAAAAAATATTGGTAAGCATACCAATGCTCTAAATTCATATTCGTTTGATCAATTGGAAATAATCAGTCAAAAATACAAAGAAATGGAACATGATTATATCATGAAAGCTCCGAGCGCCTCGAAAAAGACGCAAGCAAAGAAAGGCACTAAATGCAAGATTAATGTAAACCTAACTGACGTACTAGATACATAAAGAACCAACATTTCATATGCCGCTGCCACAGGCCCACGAGGCCGTACCACTCTTAGCCAGCGCGGTGCCTTCATCAACTGCGGCTGGAAGAGGAACGAGGCGGTAACAGCTTCAGAGGCTTCCCGCCACAAACCAGCCCCGGCGGCGGCGGCAGTGGCGGCCAGATTGGGCCGCTCGCGAATTGGTCGGCACATTCCATCCCTGCGGTAGCTCCTGCATCAAAGGAGAGCTGCCGACCAACTCGTTCGACCTCCCCGTTGGCAGACTCCAATCTCGGACGAAGCGAACTTCTTTTTTTGATGTTGTTGCGTGCGTGTAACGATGTTCTGTTCTTTCTGCCTCTCGTATAACCGCGGCTGCCGAACGAAGCTCCAACGAGCAACACGGGGGAGGTAAAAGAGCGAAACTACTCGGAAACTGCAGTTCCGGCCGTTACAGCGTCATACCGCAAGCCAGCGAACGAACGGAATGCGGAGCCGCTGCCGCTGTGACGACAGCGTGTCTAACATAGTTTATTGGTGGAGATATGCTTCGGCGAGTTGGTACACCGTACGTAGGCTTCCAGTGTTTGGGTATACACGATCGCTGCGAAAGTAGACACGATGGGGACTGATGATAACTAACGCCATGTTTGTTGACTATATCGTAATCTCGATCCGTGGGGAAGCCGCTATTACGAACGAATCTACTCGAGTTTTGGGAAGCCACTGTCCTTTATGTCCGTTCGTGAGTGCGGCAAAGTAGAATATATGTTTTCTTATCAGGCATGGGAAAGTTTACAATGTAGCAGCGGTTGCGGTGATAGCTTTCTTTTAGTGTGGTGCGCTGCAAGACGTTATTGCGTCTGTCTTAGGAAATACTACCAGATATAGGCTATCATTCGCTGAAAAAACCAAGTCTCATTGCACTCATTGCGGTTGGGTCAATGCACTCATTGCGGTTGGGTCAGTATACAAATACAGGTTTTATGGGTTTCATCAATTTCCAATTATCTCGTAATTTTTTTTCCCGTTGATCTTACAGAATAAAGCCCGAAATATCATGTTCAATTTACTGTATGCCCCCGTGTTTGTCTCCTATCGTCTTCGTCTCCTTGATAGCGCAGTATTTTCTTCCAATTTTCTTCACCAGTCTGACGAGCTATCTTTATTCAAAAGCGGGATGCTGCGAGCTAGTACGTTAAGACAAAGGCGAAGTAATGTTCAGTAGGTTGGCGCTACCAGGAAACAATAAAACTGTGACAGACTGTGACAAAATTCGAAGCGAGAAGCTTCTATTGAACTTTGTTTTCTGTTAAAACTACATCACAAGTAAGCCAATTTAATTACATTTCTCCGTCAATGTTGCGCAGTACTTGGACAATGCCGTAGTCAAGAGTGTTCAACCTAAATTGAGGACGACTCTGAGAGCCATGGAAAGAAAAATGGTAGGTGTAAGCTTAAGGGACAAGATTAGGGCAGACTGGCTAAGGGGACAAACGGGTATTAAGGACATCCTATTCGAAATCAAGAAGAAATGGACATGGAAACGCAATGGAGCGTGTGAACAAGAACATCAACTGGTCATTAAAGGTAGCATACTGGATTCCAAGAGAAGACAAACGCGCGAAGTGGAGACAGAAAGTTAGGTGGGCAGATGAGATTGAGAAGTTTCCGGGTATAACGTAGCCGCCGCAAGCACAGAAGCTGGTTGATTCGCGGAAGATCCGAGAGTTCTTTCCAGAGCAGTGGGTGCAGTCCGGTTGCTGCTGCTTATGATGGTGACGAGGACGATAGTCATAATTTTATTTATTTATTTATTTATTTATTTATTTATTTATTTATTTATTTATTTATACATACTGCAGCCCATCATGGGCTGTGGCAGGAGTCAAGCGCAGACAAAAATCACATGTCAAGCGCAGACAAAAAAATAGGTCATTGGCAAAGCGCGAACAAACCGGGCAAAGTATTCCAACGTTCAACTGTTGCAGGAAAGTAGCTATATTTGTACAAATCAGTTCTAGATTTAAGTGGCAAAAGATTAAGATTATGCGAGCTACGAGTACAGGAAGGTTGAGCAAACTGAAAGTACTGATTTAAGTGGGCACAGCGTGGGGACTCAATCAAGGCATGCATGAACTTTAAGCTTTCGTTGTGGCGACGTGTTGCCAGAGTGGTCAGATTGGTCAGATTGCCAGAGCGTTCACAGACTCTTCCCTTTCATAATGTCATACTCCCTGTCCCCTTCGGAAGAAGTGCGCGGTATAGCCGAACGGAGGGGCCCTTCTATGATTAATCTTCCAGTCTTTTCTTTAATCGTCCTTCCCTTTCTCTCTCTCTCTTGCGCACTAAACAACAATAATTATGCGGGCGTGCAGGGAGCGGAAAAGTTCCATCGGAGTCGGAAACACCTGTTAGTAAGAGAAACACTTTCCAAGAAACAGTGGAGGGTTTGTCAGCGCTTCTTCGTCATTTTTCACGTTTCGCTCGGTATATGTAGTTATTGTGGAATTAATCTGAAAGAGGAGAAAGAGCTGTCAAGCGCAATATATCAACGCTTTCGCAACGGTTTACCGCAATGTACGCAGGTTAAAAGAATCAGTTTAACTTAACAAAATTCCTTCAAACTGTGGTATACCTTATTGTGGAATGAATCTCATGAAGTACGAAAATATTGTCAAACACAATATATTAATGCTTTCGTAGCGGCTTACCCGCAGGTTGTAAGAAACAACTTCAACTTAACGAAATTTGCAATTCCTGCAAAATGCGGTGTACCTTTCGCGAATGCGTTGCGTAATCTTCGTAGAAACGTCAGATGCAATGGTCCTCGACCATAATGACTCCATTCCAATTAAGGCGTCTCGACAAGACAAATTAAGCATTGCCACCACCAGTTGCGTCATTCTGCCGCTGCAATTTCTTGCGCAACAGAATCCACGCCACCCTCGCGACACCTAAGTCCTTTTTTTGTCCTCCCGAAAGCGATCAGGGTGGGCTGACGTCTGCAATCTCCTTCCTCAACGTCTCCGTAGCTATTCACTCTTTTCCTCATGCCCGTTTTCGAAAGCCGCGAGAACGTCAAGAAGAAGCAGCGACGTCCTGATAACGCCCAATCCACTGAATGTGTCAGACCTTATACGCGTGACAAAAAGAAATAACAAAAAAAAAAAGAAGTAAGCGATGAAATAGCGAAGAGCACGAACATGTCGCTGCTCCCTTCTCTTGTCACAGCTGTAATTGGCCAACAGATCTTACTGGGGATTACTAGCACTCGTTTCTGCCAAGGCGACGTCGCCTCGAAGTGCGCTGAACGTGTCCTTGAACGACGAACGTCGCGGGCGGTCTTCTTCGGGCCCGCAGTGAGCTTCATTTCCCGCTCTAATCCCTCCCTGGTATCCATGCTCCCGTACTGTAGCGAGGAATCTAATCGCATCTTCTAGAGGCCTATCGTATACTTCGACTTGAAGCCAGCGGATGCACCGCGAACCTCGAAATCTTAGTGAAAGGAGACTTAAGCAGTATTCACTGAAATTGCGTGAGACGGGCAAGCAGTACCGTGTAAGAAATAAAAATTAAGTAAAACGTGGAATTGCAATGATCGTAAGCAAGCCACAAAGTACGGAGTTCTCAGATGTCTTTTTTTTAAAAGATGAAGTTTAGCGAAAAGGAAGGCAGCGGGGTACAAGAAACGAACTCAAATTCTAACAAGTATCTATAGACATTTTATACGCTTTCCCATTGGGATTGAAACCATCTCTTCTTTTTTTGACGGAGTGCGCACTGTTATATGGGAGTTAAATGTGCGCTGTATAGCTTTTGTAATGTTTTCAAGGACTCACCCGTTAGAATAATTTTAGTGTTCACTGAGATAATACCCCAGGAGCTGTCGCTAGAAGCGTGGAGCCCGTAAGTTCAGCTGCTAACTGGTATGTGCCCGACCTCGCCATTTATTTGCATCACGAAAAATCATGTTTTATGGTTGGCCACCATTCAAATTTGCATTTGAACTTCACAAATCAAAAAAGAAAAAACGCCACCAACAGCTAGGCATGACAGGTGTATCCCTAGTGACAACAGCTGGCTGAGAGGGCAACCGTGCACGCACGCTTGACGTATATGAAAACAGCATCACGGCAACGAATGCCACCTTTCTCATCGCGTTTTTTTTCTCTGCTAGACAACGCAACTAAAGACTATTATATTCAATTCAATCTGCATGCAAAACTGCACACACACACACAAACACACACACACACACACACACACACACACACACACACACACACACGCAGCGCGCGCGCACACGCACACACACACACACACACACACACACACACACACACACACACACACACACACACACACACACACACACACACACACACACACACACACACACACACACACACACACACACACACACACACACACACACACACACACACACACACACACACACACACACACACACACACACGCCAACAGACGTCAAGCAAGGATGTATTTTTTTTCGGATACTAAGTGCAAAACTGCATTCTTAATAGGTCCGGTCGTACGCGATTCCTTACTGCTGAAACTTTCCTAGATAGACTAAAGAAATATGGAAAACTGTACGTATAATAAATTGGATCTAGCTCTAGTCCGGTAAGTTTCTGACTGATGGTGCTGTCGCTCGATAAGACAATAGAACATCATAATGCATCGATTGCTACGCCCTGAACGTCGTGGTATGAGCTCACGTAACCTCCTCAACTGGAAAGCTTTTATGAACCGAGAGCTAAGCAAATGAGCCTTCGGATAGGTCGACACTATTTCAACAAAAAGAACCTTTAGCACACTGACAGTCGAAAAACAAACAAAAAAGAAACAAACATTAGAACCATTCAAAACATTATAACAAATATGCGACTGGAACGACTGCTCGAAGGCTCGATACTCAAAACTCTGCTTTCGAAGAGCGTCTTCGGTGAAAGATGCATTGCAACTGAGCAGCAGCTCAATAGCAATCGTGACCATGTCTTTTCTATTGACCACACCCAAGCTCTATATGCATTTATCTCCTGATAGTCTTCTATTTGGCCGAAACAACTACCGCATTTTCTTCACCACGCCCTTTTATATAACTCAGCATACTACTCTTGACATCGCTGGAGGAAGAGGAGGAGCGAGAGGAGGGAGGGAGAAAACACAAAGGCAGAATGCAGGGACGTTAGCCAGAATAACTTCCTTTTCTGGTTGACGGGGAAAGGAGAATAGAGGAAGAGGAAAGAAAGGGAAGACAGGGAATCCAGGCGCGGATCCGAATTACTACCATACACTGTGAGGAAAATGAAGGAATCAAAATAAAGGTGAGAGAAAGCGAGTAAAAGAAAAAAATTCGGCAGCATCCCATGCGTTGTGGGAATCAGTTTTATGCGAAGCAGTCAACGAGTACCTGTCGATGCTAGATTTTTTTTTGTGCTGCTAGTCAAGCGTTACGAGGCGGATCGACATGATTTTGTAAGTGAAGTAGTTGTGTGCACATCGCGTGCTTACAAGACACGGTGACTACACTGACGCTTAAAGAGTAACTTATGGTTTGACGTAACGTCATTAGTCATGTTGGAGCACATACGTCCAGTTTTATCGAAACGAAGTACACCCTACGGGGTGTGATTCACATTTCGCGTGCAATGCTGTGAATATCATACGTAGAAATCGTTAGTGTATTGCTCCGGAGTCGAGCAACGCTTGAATTTTGCTTGCTGAGTCATAGGAGTACATATGTAACGTGTATTCGAGAGTTATAAAAGCGAAGCCAACACTGGAAGCAAACTGACGGTAAGCCGACATGTCTGTATCACAGGAGAGAGAGAGAGAAAAATATTTTAATGGAAACGTGGATATGTTTCCCTGGCCATTCGTCTGAAAGCTACTCCAGGTGCTGGTGATGATTATGATATGTACACTGATAAACACATAACACGCACAGCCCCACACACGTAGACTACACTGTTTACAAAGTTTCGTTCAGGCTCGTGGCCCGCAAGAAAGTCAACAGCACTTTCGTGGCGCGTAACGCACAGATGTTGCTTTGCCATGGGCCCAGAATATGCCGCAACTTCAAGCACGAGTCTCGTTGAAGATGTAAGGCCGCCTTCAGAGACTGTCTCTCTGATGCGTATATCTTGCATTCACAAAGAACATGATGCAGATCTTCTGGGACGTTACATTGAACACCCAATGGTGGGTCCGACAGTTTTATCTTACTCCTAAAGTATTTAGTGCATTCGACGTTTAATCTGATGGGGCGCAAGCAGGTTTCCTCTTGACTCTTGAGGAGTACATAAGTAATGTTTATTGCATTGTTATAAAATTACACAGCCAGCATTGCAACCACAATTTACTTATTCTTTGCATTCGTTCTCCCGTTTAAGTTAACAGTTCTGATCTCGCCGTTCCAGGGTAGATATGAACTGTGAATCACCAGTGACCCATACCCGGATACCACAGCCCGCGGTATACGGGTATGTGCCACACGTGACTGGAGGAAAGGGTTTCATGACATGCTCGCCCGGAGTTTCGCGTTATTCACGTAATGACGAGACAGTCATGTTCGTCACATCATCATACCCTCGTATGCCTATTTTGGTCTACCCCAAGTTAACGAAGCGATCACGAAAGCACGCAGACGTAGGCGGATGGATAGATAGATAGATAGATAGATAGATAGATAGATAGATAGATAGATAGATAGATAGATAGATAGATAGATAGATAGATAGATAGATAGATAGATAGATAGATAGATAGATAGATAGATAGATAGATAGATAGATAGATAGATAGATAGATAGATAGATAGATAGATAGATAGATAGATAGATAGATAGATAGATAGATAGATAGATAGATAGATAGATAGATAGATAGATAGATAGATAGATAGATAGATAGATAGATAGTGTTTTCGCATTTAAAATTCAGGAAAGCAAAGCGCTAGAAATAGTGAGCTGAGAAGCAAGAACCACGTTCCTTCATGTTATAGCATACGATCAGGAAGCGAAAAAAATCGTGAGCGAGATTTGAATCACGCCTAGCAGAAACACCGGTTAAGAGAAAGCAAACGTCTTTGATTTTCCAGGAGCATAATCCGAAAATGATGTGTACCAAAACGATTAGTTTTTTTTTTTACTTCGGGGCACCAGAACTGAAAAATTCAGGAATTCTCGACCATTCACTACTAGCGCATAAAAAATTCGCATCGATAAATACATGTGAACTGCGGAAAAAAACACAACCTTGGGAACGACTTTTGAGTAACTTTTTGTAGGAGTTTTTTTTTTCTTTCGTTCTACAGTATGTGTGCGTTTAGCGCACGTTAGGGCAGAGAAGATGGTGCATGTTTATAGTAGCTGTTAAGTTTGCCTGCACAAATTTATATCATTGTGTTGGCAGAAAACTGGCAGCTTGGCCTAAAGTTTCAGCATTAAAAGTGACAGCAAAGGTCCGCGTGGAGTTAGAGGCGCCTTGGAAAGCTGACATGAAGAAAAACACCACCGATGGTCTTACGGGTGCCACATCTTAATGGTGCGTGACACGAGATTAAAGCAAAACAATCAGCGTTCATCGGGGACTAGAAAAATAGAATCACATATGATGTTGGTCACATGACCTTGATGTCTACTTTTCTTTCCGGTCGGACAATGGTGTAATTTCCAGACTACGACTTCATATTTATGATACTTAGGGAGCCTACATGAACGACCGTTTTTGTAGTCGTTCATGTAGGCTCCCTAATGATACTGTGTGCACAGCGCACTAATGCGAACATGTGGACGCCAGAACGTTTCCCCTAGGCTAGACTGTACCCTGAATCAGCAAGAACTTGCGTAGCTCAGCTTGATAGTGCGTGGGCTTGAATTTGTCGCTTTTGCAGGCCAAACGCACTGATTGTCTTTACTGACCTTTTAGCAATTCCCAAGCGAGTGATGTGCACACGGTGTTAATTACCCCGACAAAGCAATTAATTTAACTGCGACAACGTAAACCTGCATCGAATATCCGTAAATAGCTTTCGCAATAGCAGAGAAGTACAAACTTATCGCAATAAGGTTTAGGCGAGACGTGTTGCGTGATTTATAGGTGAATTTCCCATCACAGAAACTTGTTTCATATCACCATACACAAGAGCAAAAGTCTAAAGATTTAGCCACGTGTGAAATAAATCTGAATCATAGGCAGCAAAGGCCGCGCCCGCGCTCCAAGGATAACAACTTCTAGCGTCCGAACGAGGCCATTCATTGGTGTTCTTCGCGAGCTTGCTGATGTGAAGGGCGTTTTCGAGTGTGATACATATTATTAGCCTTTAACTTGTCGCGAACAATGTTGTCTCCCCGTTCCTGTTATCTGCGTTATATTGTCACGGGGTCGTGTCTTTGACGAAGACAGCATTCGGCGTGTCCAAGTTGAAATTCTTTATTTAGCCGAACATGTGGCCGGTAAGCGAAACTGCAAGCAATGTACAGCAAGCAATGCAGAGCAAGCAATGCAAGCTGTAGTACACTGATATCGACGATTAGAGCGCCGGCCGTCGATGATCTGATGGGCGGCAACGCGCGTCGGCATTTATACATGCGGCATCGAACATTAGAGCGTTATCGCTGGTCGCCACGTTTGTTCGAGAATAACTCAGCTGATCGCTTTCGCACGTTCAAGCCTAACAGATGATCCTGAAATAACCTGGAATGCTCCCAGACATTCTGGCGTGGCTTGCGCAAGGCAGTATTGACACATGCAATCGGCCGCTAACATAAAGCATAGAAAGGAAGGAATGTGTGTTGCAGTATAGTCGCGAAGGTTCTATGAAGGACCTAAGCCGGGATGATGGCCCTTGGATTATTGAAATAAGTGACGCTGTGCTCTATAAACACCGAGCGTCATAATCTGCAGTGCACGTCTAATGCCATTAACATTACATCACGCTATTGTCAAACCATTTATTACGGTACATTCCCAAAAATTGGGAGGTAGTCTGTATTCACTCGATTCTGCTGGATTCTGACAGCTTTGGCTCGCTAAATTTATATTCAATGTTGACAATAACAAAATCCAAAATAACCTGAAGTGCAGAAAAGAGGTTATATGTCAGTACAGGCCTTCGCTTGTTTAGTTAAACCACCAATTGCGCAACTGTTTAGTAAAGACAGTGAAATGGGGAGAAAAAGATCCTTCAAAGGCGCTACGTAACTTGAAGTTTTGAATGAAGCTCTTCGGAAAAGTGAGCGCCTAGGAATACTTTCGTTGGTTCGATGTCACACAGCCACACGGCGAAGTGCCGCCTGATTACTGTCCCTAATTGAATATATTAGCCGCTACATAAAAGAAGCGCCGAGCAGCCATATATGTGGAACCAAACGCGGGCACGAAAATCTGCAACAAAGCGAGCATACGCTACGGCAATAAACTCGAACGCTCATCACGAGACGAAATCCACTAGTGAACTCCAATTTGTGCGAGCCGCACCGGCACGCATTTTTTTTTTTTTTTTTGCGACAGAGAAAACGGATAATGCAATATCGAAGGACGGCAAATTTCGCCACACATCGGAGAGAGCTAGAGCGATGACTTTCTTTTCGCCGACGGCAGCAGTTCTTAATATTACGTCGCAATCCTCTCGCGCTATGACTGTGATGAAAATTTTTCCAGCTGCCTTTGGCAACGCCTTCGATTTGCCGAGGCAGACCAATTCTTCCGGGGCGACGCCTACGGATCTAGAGGATCCAATTCGATTCCCCCGTTTCGTTTTGTTTCTTTTGCTTTTGTTTCGTTCTGCGTGCATGCGAGGCTTTGCCTTTGTTCTTTAGTTCTCTGCGCTTATTTCCTCATCTACGCGAGCGCCCGGAGCGCCGGGCGCCTCATTCCTTTTCGGCGGCAAAGCTGTTATCCGTAACAAAGCAGTGCAGCGGCTGATTCAAGAAACCGATGTTCGTCTTCGCCAGTCTCGAGGGAAAAAGCCGGAGACTCAGGCGCGCCTACGACGGTCAAAACATACAGAAAAATGTCCAACGGTGAAGTGAAAGTCGAAGAGAAAAGGAGGGGGCCACGCAAAAGACAGATGGTGAAGAATTTGTGTTTGTTACGCAAAACGGTATAGGCAGCCAAGAGAGAGTGAGAGAGAAAGGGGGGGCACCGGATTGGCTGAAGAGGACGGACGGTGGGGGGGGGGGGGGGAGGGTAGGGGCACCGTATGTAGGGAAAGGGGGGGCGTTCGGAATTGCGATAGGCCCTGATTAATGACCGAACGGAAGCACTCGGGTGCGGGGAACCAATTTTCCCTCACCGCCCCCCAATTCCCGATTAGCCCGACCCACCCGCCAGGCATCAGTGCTTCGAAAGGTGTTCCATTCGACCCGTGAAACGGATATGGCCCATCCTGCGGCTTCGCCGTCTAGGGAACTCAGGCTCGACGCAAAGAGAGACGGCAAAGAAGAGAACACTTTCGGATAAATAGTTATTGTCACTGGGACAAATAACTCAGGGTATAGGAGAGGGGCCTTATCGAGTCATGCTTCCTGGCGGCTATCACGGTACCGGACTGAGATAGAAATGGGCCTCTTCATATCCCGGCGTCCCCCTGACGTACGTTTATCGTGCCTCCTCTCAATGGCCTCGAGGTGTTTTGTGTGTGTCTGCGGACCGGTATAGTACAGATAAACACTAGGCCTACGCGTGTGTATAAAGGGATATCAGTGCCATAGAAGACTGGACCTTTATACAATTGCTACAATACAGTCATTATGTTTGCTCATTCGGAGCCTCTGAAACGTGGCGAATTTCTTAAAGATCGAAGCCACTGAACGTCTGAGTGCGCGTAGATACATGCCTCCTTTGTGGTCGGCGATTATCCTAACCTATTGCGCAGTTCGCACTTATATCGAATGAAGGAAACCACAACGAAATTTTAAGATTACAACAGATATACAGGACGGTATGCGCAGTACAGTATATGCTGTTACGTGCTTTCCTCACAAGACTGGAGTCTAAAGTAAACGCTCTTTATTTGCTTTCGTTGTCGAACTGTAGCGATTTGCGGTGCTGCATTGTCATAGCAACGCGCTGTAACGCCCGGTTAGTGCATGCGCATGTGGTCTATAGAAAACAAGGTAATATTGAATTGTTACTGAGATTAATCGTCTGCGATATAATCAAATTTTTAAAACGCAGAAATGACGCAAGGAAACCACAGAATGCATTCTTTACCTATTCTTCAACTTTACCATTCTTTACCTATTGCGTTTTGTTGATGGCAATCGTTAGGAATATCGAGCAACAATCGTATGGAATATAATCGGTCAATAGCCATCGAAAAGCGTTCACTGAATGCAACAGCGAGCTCATGCAGACTCCACGTACGATCTTTATGTAAATTGCGCACATCTAATGAAACCCGCTAGTTAACCTGAACAGAACTGTCACGCAGTATTTTGAGGCTACTCTCTTTGTACAACTTTCTAAAGTTCTTGAATTGTCAGTAGCTGGAAGATGTTAATGTCCATTGAGCAGGTCTCCAACAGTATATTAAAGCTACAATATCAATATTGCGGGATAAACAGTTGTTACAGTACAGGGCCTAGAGGCCGAATTAGCTGCTGAATTTAGACCTGTAAACAAAATGACAATGTGACAGCTATATTTACCTATGAAGCGAAGCGCACACCCTCCACTGAATAGGGGGGACATGTGGGTGTCGGTAGAAGAAAACAGCGATAAATTTGCGTCAACAGGAGCACCATCACTCTTACGGCAAACAAGCATAGAAGCACATCGTTTAGCCCTACCATGCAGGCTGCGGTTATACGGGACACGCGACGTGGGCCCCCCTCTTCGAAACGGCCGCTGCAACACGCTCTATTCCTCGCACGTCAACCGTACATGGGTC
>JALIZH010026209.1:0-34484 GCA_030522465.1 Rhipicephalus appendiculatus
CGCTACTGCTGAACCTTCTTCTACTTTCAGTATTCTCGGCAATCTTAATCCAAAGCAGGCTCTCGAGGAAGGCGTCTTTGACGAGGCCGTGAGTTTTGTCGTGCTGCAAGGGTAGTTTGAGATTGTGTCGATGCGAACCACCAGCAACGCCTTGGCCGCCATGTTGAATTTGCGAACGGTTGTTTACATCACGCAGTTTTTATACTAATGCAGCCAAAGTACGGCTTCTCGTGAAGTGGAAAGGCGTTCCGCTATCGCGTGGCGCAAAAATCGGTCTCGGACCGATTTTTCGCATCGTGCGCGCCGCGCGCCGTGTTGCGGCCGCTGAGGCGGCGAAGCGAGCGACTTTCCGGTGAATTTTGGTGCTTTCGCCCCCTTCGAGGCCAAGTGTGAACGCGCCTTAAGAGAATACGGTCGCTCCAGGAATATAAGCGGTTTTCGCACAGTCTCTTCGCGTTGAGGGCACAGCACGTAGAAGGGTATACGAGCCGTCTGCTAAGGCCTGCCGAGCACGCGTGCCAGCGATCGCGACCGCGTCCTTTTAATCAAAGTTCACACTTTCTGCTCGTGGAATCGTGGGACACATCCCCCTCCTCTCCTCCCGCGTTCTTTCATGCTTCTTCAAGAAGGCGGAGCGTTTCCTCTCGGTTTTAGTAGCAATCGACGGTAGGGCGCGCACGCGGGGTGATGTTATCGCATAGGCCTTCTGTGCGACGGAGGTGGGTCGCCTCGTTTCAGCTCTGCTTCAGCCGCGTTCTTCGCCCCCACTGGCGCGCTTTTGCCCGCGGGTAGAACATATGATGCGCCGGAGATCTTGTCGACTTGGTCTTTATACGAAACATGACATCGACGGCAACGCCGAAGGCAAAAAAGCCGTCGAGAGAGTTCATGCATAAGCACAACCGCAATAAAGCGCTCTTTATTGGGCGAACATGTGCCGACTAAAAGATAAAGTCAAAGCACAAGCAATAATCGTGGTACAGTTTTAGCGTCGGGCACGAACTTCGGGCGCCGACTAATGTCTGGTCTGTGAAGTTCGTCAGCTTCTACACATGCCTTATGAAAGATTCCAGCGCCATCGCTGGTGCTTACGCCAGATCTAGAATAAACTAGATTGCTCGCATCCTGCTGCGCGTAATCTTCACAGAACAATCAGAAATGATCCCGAAGCTTTCGAAACATTTCGGCGCGCCCTGCGCCTAGTGGGAATAACCGTTTTTTGTGTGTGTGTGTGCGTATGCATGTGATCACCTTTTGGATGCCATTGCGTGTCTCTGACCGTGCCATAGCGCCAATCCGCAAGCAAGAGCAGGTCGTGTCTTGTAATTCCACGCTATTGTTATGTCTAATAGAGCGCGCACTTGCACGACAGATTTTACCATCTTGACGGGAAAACCTATCCTTCACTGAAGTCTGCAGCGCCACTTCGCGTAATACTGGCGTTACGCTCTAATCACTCGAAGACTTCACGTACGCCAATTCTGAAAGCGCGCTTAACCTGCTTATCAAATATAAACGTGTGAGAAGCTGCATAAACGTGGCCAATTTTATTATTTTCCGTTTAGGGGGCGCACATTAAAACGGCAATTTCAGCGGGAGGAAAAAGGAGGCGCTTCCAATTTCGTGTATATTATAGAATCGAGAAACGTCATTCAATAATTCATCACTTCTGATGGCTCCATAACCATTAAATACGTAATGTGACACTTCGTTCGTGATATTTGTTCCTTGCTCGGCTACTTTGGAGTGCAGGAAGTGGTGTTTGAATTGTTGCCAAGTAGATGGGAAGACGGCACAATGAGAGCATCGACAAGGGAACCCCTTCGTCTTAAACTGGACAACAAACACACACACACACACACACACACACACACACACACACACACACACACACACACACACACACACACACACACACACACACACACACACACACACACACACACACACACACACACACACACACACACACACACACACACACACACACACACACACACACACACACACACACACACACACACACACACACACACACACACACACACACACACACACACACAATACATATATACGGAAAGTCAATCTACTGCATTCCTTACTTTTGCATTGAAGGTATCCTCTGTCTGATGCAACTATACTTGTGTACGGACTGGATAGGTTTAGGAATGAAATACACCTTGGGATGGAGGACCTGGCTGCTTGGGGGGGGGGGGGGGGTATGTTCATGAACGCTTCTTTTGCCAATTTTTCCCCTCCCCACTTATTACCTGTCCTGTATTTATTCTACTGACAATAGATTAAATCTGGCGCTTCAAGTTTTGCTGCGGTGTCTGTTTTTGTTCCGTGTGTCCTGTCATTGTTGCGTAATCCTCCATGTGAAGGGTGCAGCTACAGTTATCGTTATCAAGTGCTTGCAAATATCTGCACTCCGCATTTCCCATCCCAGGTCCAGTCTCTACAACAAGCACGCAAACTACGCCGTCGACTACAGAGGGCGACACGGTGATCCACTTGTCGGTCAAGCTCGATTCGCAACCGGCGCCCGGTGCCGCAGACACTGGCGACGAGTACACCGTGGTACAGACCAACGTGAGCGTCAGCAACGGCCAAGCGGCACAGGTTGCGCTGGGTGACCGGCTGGGTTCGGGCAACCAGCCACAAGTGGCAGTTCAGGCACAACGCAAGGCGCCCGAGCCGGTACCGAACCCGCCGTCGCCATCAGCGGGCTTCACGAGCAATGTCTGTTTCCGCCTCATCCGCGGCGAGAACGGCGTTCCCAGTGTCGTGCCTTGCGAGTCTTCCGCGTCAACTACAACGCAGGCGCCGAAAACGTCAACGACAGAAACGCGCCGCCGGGAGCCACACGTGAGTTAGAAGGTGTCCTTTTGACTTCTTTGCTTTCGATGGAGGAAAATGCTTGCGGCGCGTGTGCTTAGATTGATGTGCACCTTAAATAACCCCCGGTGGATGAAATTATCGCAACCCTCCGTTGCAGCGTTTCTCATAATCATGATGTGGTTTGGGCCCCAGCGATTATTATTGTAGCTTGTGTAGAGAGGCTGTCGTTAAAGCGAATTCGAAAAGTGGTGACCACAGCGATGCCTTTCTTGTCGTCTCAGTGTCATCGTCCGCCACGCACTGGCACCGTACCGCATTTCAAACGACGAAGGCGGACATTTGTATGACAGGTTTGTACGCACCGATCCGGTTGAACTGCATGAAGCATAGTAAGGGGGGGAAACAGTTCAACTAAAATAACCTGGCAGCGACTGTAGTGAATGAAAGCGGTTTCTCTGCCGCCATTAAAAGTACGGGTAGCCGATCATGTTCACACGAGGACGGCAAGGGAATATATTGCTATTTTTTTTCATTTGTGTTTATGTTTCGCTCAGTATCATCGAACAGTTGGTACTAGAAGATGCACTTTCCTGAAACACTTCATTAACATGACAGGAAGCTAATACTGTCACTGTACCTGGATGCTGCAGCTGCTTTTCCATCTCCTACAAGCAAAGCGTACGGAAATGAACCAGACGGGAAAATCTATTTTAACTTTCACCTTGACCTCTGCTTGACCTTTGCGAACGTCCACGTAGAGGGCTCCGTCTTTACCGCGGCTATACACGTTGTAAGACTCACGCACGTTTGAGTTCTTGTATGTACTGATAATATGTTGCGAATATTGCACCAACTAAGCAAGTTTTGGAGTTCGTGTAGTGAACGGGGTAGTTATGTCTCGTCGTGCAGTTCTCCTTAGCCTCAGTTGCAGGTTCTGCTTCAGTGGCAGTGCTACAGTTTCCTCCGTAGTTCACCAATTAACGACCGCACTCCGGAAGTCGAAACTTTATGCACAGTTACACGCATTAAAATAAATGTCTGTGCTACTAATCTGCATGACAACGGCTAACCTTCGACAACGCTCCTCCTTCCTCTCAAGGAAGCGGCAAGGAAGTGCATTTGAGGCAAACATTTGTAATCCTTATCGCGAGCTTTCTCGCCCAACGTGGCATGCATTACTGCGAACGAGCAAATATGATGTCTTACGTTTGGAATCAAGGAAAGTGTTTTGCTGCTCTCGTCGGTCGTAAACGTCTGGGCCCGTATTCACAAAAACGTTTTGCGCTAAAATTTTTCTAAAGAGAATATTTCAGCCAATCATGCAATCATGATGTGGAACATATTAGCGAAGCTGGCTGACCAATGGGAAAACTCACTTACGAAAGAGAATTTTGTGAATTTGGCCTCTCGACATGACCAGGATTTGGGGACATTTGCACGTAGCGCCCTCTCTTGTCGGTGACAGCGGCGGCCTGCCGTAACTGAATGGGAAGTAGGCGAAAAAAATCATATCTGATGAAAAAAGCTAGTTATCAAAAACGACTCCAGGTTCTACAAAGCAGAGACTTAATTAAACATTCTGTCAAAATTAGTGTCGCACTACAAACCGCGTGGCTTCCCAGAGTATTTAATATTTAACAGTGGGTCCCATGTCTTTCCAATGGGGGTGTTCAATTGTCTAGAGAAGCCACAGGTTTTGTAGTGCGATACTGAAATTTCGCCACTGTGTTCCAGTAGGTCTCTGCTGTCTAGATCCCGGAGACGTTTTTGATAACTAGCTTAGTTAAAAAAATATGATTTTTTAGCCTATTTTCCATTCAGTTATGGCAGGATGCAGTTGCTGCCGCCGAGAGATGGCGCCACGTACGAATGTCTCCAAATCCTGGGAATGACTTCCACCTCGGAAGTACATTGACAGTGAGAGGGCACTGACAGGCTGGTCACTGGCCAGGTCCTTTCTCACATGAACTCACGCCGTCAGCCTTGAATTCTGTTCTGGTTAAAAAACAACAATATAAATTCCATTGGACTGGCACTAAATTCGACGAAAGAGGAACGTGCTTCAGTTCCGGGAAGAAAGAGGAAATGATCGGAGATTAATCAGTTTGTCATTTCGAGCTGTAACCATAAAAAAAAAAGGTTCTAACAGTCACTTTGTGGTTATTAAAGGTGCACTGAAGAAAACACCATTTTTTCACATATTAGTAAATTGTCAAAATGGCTGCTTGGGCGAGTTGGTGATTCATGATTGCTTGATGCGCGAGCGCGTAACGTGAACAGGGACTAAGAAAGACAAGGACAAGCGCGTAAATTACTGTTCCAAATTACCAAAAATCACCACACTTGCCACGAGAAAACGCGGATGGCGACGCGACCTTGAAGTTACCGCGCCAGACGCCATGAAGTCATAGATTTTGACAGCATCTACTGCATCCTACGTGGTTCCTAATCTGTAAAAAGAAGCACATTCTTCTCTGAAGGAGCCATAAACTTAACATACCAATTTTGAGAAAATTTGGTTGAGTTAGTGCCACCAAAGTACCAAAAGTACAGTTAGAAGTCTGTGACGTCAATAGCGGAGATCTCGGCGCGAAATTAAAAAATAAAACTATGAAGCTCATTTTCCTTTCTGTTATAAACATATGATGGTGAAATTAACGTCATAATGGTGCTCAGAGTACAACTTATCAATATAAACCAATTCATTGTTTCACATTAGTGTCCCTTTACAGGAGTGTAGACGGCAAAATTTTCGATGCAGACCTCAAAAACTCTAGCCAAGGTGGAGAAAACCTCCGTGGGACCACGTTAATTTTGTTTCATGTCAAAGCAACATGGCGTGGACTACCACAGCGGTGCCTTAAGCACACCGATAAGCCGTCTGCTATATTTCAGACGTGCGCCTCGACTTTGCAGCATCAGTTCTACCGAAACGAGCAGCTGCGTCTCCCGGCACATCGACGTCGGCGAAATCCGACCATGAGCTTCCGACTGGTCGCGAGCAGGAGGAGATGGAAAGCCATTTAGTTTTTTATACTCTTTAATAAGACGCTTAAATATTTGCATACTACACGTGGTCGCTTTCATCATGTATTCGTCGTCGTCGCACCTTTTCTAGCTCTCTTTCGATGTTTTCGCTCATAGTAATCGCGATAAGTCTGGAAAATGAGCTACATTTCTTTTAAATGCGAAGCATTTCTGAGCGAATTTCGGCGTCTTAGCGTATCTATCTATCTATCTATCTATCTATCTATCTATCTATCTATCTATCTATCTATCTATCTATCTATCTATCTATCTATCTATCTAGCCGCCTACGACTTAGTGCTCTCCTGGCCGTATCGTTAATGGGATTTATACCAAATTTGGTATGGCATAACATGACTGTATGACGAACATAAACGGCTGGTTATATCATGAAAATCATGACTAACGTGTCATGAAAAGTATGATTTACATGCCACGCTCATGGCGCGCACGCGGCCGTTTGGTTAGCTTGATATACACCAAACTTGGTATTGAGTGACGTGACTGTATGACGAACATAAATGACCATAGGTCGGCGAACTCACTCATGAGTCGACTCACTCGGACTCAGATCGAGCCGTGAGTCTTAGTCTGAGTGAGTCCTGGTGAGTAACATTTTGGTGAGTCTGAGTCCGAGTGAGAACGGTGGATGAAAACTTTGGAGAGTGTGAGTCCGAGTGAGTTCGGCTGAGGAAAATTTTGGTGAGTCTGAGTCCGAGTGAGTCCAAAGCGCAAGATATATTTCTTGAATGAGTCTGAGTGAGCTCCACTTTTTTTTGCTGACCTATGGTCCTATCTACTCAGCTTCACCATGATTATAAGCCTTAATTGCATTCGCGTTTACACTCACGTCTACTCACACGTATTCCAAAGCAGTGTCATTCATACACCATTTCAATATTTAATGATCAGAGGCCCGAATTACGTAGGGGGGTGCCTTGACCTCCCCCCGCCAACTCTTTCAGGGAAGTTCTTGATATATGTCTCATTTAGTAATCTGTGTCAAGAAAAATGACCTTACTTGTTTGCCAGCGCTCATAACTCTATTCGAAGGTACTATAGGAAAAGGCGCCAAGAAGAGCACCAATTGCGTGAGATAATGGTGTTAAAGAGCATCGACACTATGGTTGAAAAAACCTAATTCTAGGCTAACGGACTCATGAGTCGACTCACTCGGACTCACTCAGACTCAGAGGAAGCCGTGAGTCTGAGTGAGTCCGGATGAGTAATGTTTTGGTGAGCTTGAGTCCGAGTGAGTCCGGTTGAAAAAAATTTTCGTGAGTGTGAATCCGAGTGAGTCCGGCTCAGGAAAATTTTGGTGAGTCTGAGTAAGAGTGAACCCTAAGCGCAAAATATATTTCATGAGTGAGTCTGAGTGAGCTCCACAAGTTTTGCCGACCTATGTAAATGACAAGTGGTAAATGAAAATCATGACTTCATGAGCGACATGACTTGCATTCCACGCTCATAGCTCGCTCGCGGCCGTTTCGTTAGCTTGATATGCACCAAATTTGGTATTGAGTGACATGACTATATTACGAACATAAATGACAAGTGGTAATATGGAAATCATGACTTGCATGCCGCGCTCATGGCGTGCTCGCGGCCGTTTCGTTGGCTTGAGATACACCAAATTTGGTATTGAGTGGCATGACTGTATGACGAACATAAATGACAAGTCGTAAGATGGAAATCATGACTTGTCATGTGCGACATGACTTGCATTCCACGCTCATGGCGCGCTCGCGGCCGGTTCGTTAGCTTGATATACACCAAATTTGGTATCGAGTCACATGACTGTATGACAAACATAAATGACCAGTGGTAATATGGAAATCATGACATGTCATGAGCGACATGACTTGCATTGCACACTCATGGCGCGCTCGCAGCCGTTTCGTTAGCTTGATGCACACCAAATTTGGTATTGAGTGACATGACTGTATGACGAACATAAATGACAAGTCGTAAGATGGAAATCGTAACTTGTCATGTGCGACATGACTTGTATTCTACGCTCATGGCGCGCTCGCGGCCGTTTCGTTAGCTTGATATACACCAAATTTGGTATCGAGTCACATGACTGTATGACAAACATAAATGACAAGTGGTAATATGGAAATCATGACTTGTCATGTGCGACATGACTTGCATGCCACGCTCATGGCGCGCTCGCGGCCGTTTCGTTAGCTTGATATACACCAAATTTGGTATTGAGTGACATGACTGCATGATGAACATAAATGACAAGTCGTAATATGGAAATCATGACTTGTCATGTGCGACATGACTTGCATGCCACGCTCATGGCGCGCTCGCGGCCGTTTCGTTAGCTTGATATACACCAAATTTGGTATCGAGTCACATGACTGTATGACAAACATAAATGACAAGTGGTAATATGGAAATCATGACTTGTCATGTGCGACATGACTTGCATGCCACGCTCATGGCGCGCTCGCGGCCGTTTCGTTAGCTTGATATACACCAAATTTGGTATTGAGTGACATGACTGCATGATGAACATAAATGACAAGTCGTAATATGGAAATCATGACTTGTCATGTGCGACATGACTTGCATGCCACGCTCATGGCGTGCTCGCGGCCGTTTCGTTAGCTTGAGATACACCAAATTTGGTATTGAGTGACATGACTGTATGACGAACATAAATTACAAGTGGTAATATGGAAATCATGACATGTCATGAGCGACATGACTTGCATTCCACGCTCATGGCGCGCTAGCGGCCGTTTCGTTAGCTTGATACACACCAAATTTGGTATTGAGTAAAATGACTGTATGACGAACATAAATGACAAGTCGTAATATGGAAATTATGACTTGTCATGTGCGACATGACTTGCATTCCACGCTCATGGCGCGCTCGCGGCCGTTTCGTTAGCTTGATATACACCGAATTTGGTATTGAGTGACATGACTGTATAACGAACATAAGTGGCAGGTGGTAACATGAAAATCTTGGCATGCATGTCATCTACTATGCCATTTACATGCCACGCTCATGGTGCGCTTGCGTCCAGTTCGCTAGCTTCACATACACCAAAATTGGTATATGGCGACGTGACTGTATGGCGAACACATATGACAGGTCGTAACATGTAAAACATGACATGCAAATTATGTAAGGCATGATTTGCTCCTTCCTGGCTGCTTCGCATTACATCGATTGCCACAGTGCGTGGGATCTGCCGACTTTTTGTAGACTTCAATATTCAGGTAAATTAGGTTTAAGTCGTATTTTATCTGTCAGAAATAGTCACAGCGTTTCTCACTTGTACGCAAAGCTCATGTACTATAGTCGGGTACAAATTTAGAAGACAGCAGAGGCCCCGCCCAGATGACCGAAGCGCAGCAGCCTATTTCCTCCGCGACTGAAGAAATCGTCAAGCTGAAAAAAAAGCTAAAAAAAAGCAACGTCCTGCCAACGACCGGTCGTTTGCGCGCTGAGCTGCCAGCAACGATGGCAGCATGTTCTCCGTCGGCGGGGTCACCGGCCGTCCGGCTGATGACGTCACCTGAAGTGCGCGCCTATTGGTGGAGGCTCGTGTAGGCTACGTCCGCCTTCGAGGGAAAAATGCCCCTGCCTACTAAAGTTGTACCCGACTATAGGCAGTTTCGTGTCAAGCTACCACCGATATTGGTGTCGGCACTCTTTTGATGGAGGTCGAGCTGCGAGGATTTTCGCCGATGTATGTTCCCGATCGCGCTTTCATCCGCAGTCACGCTGGAGACACCATCGACCGCGGGGTGGCAGCGCGGATGAGTTTTTTCGCGTGGACTACCCGCGTGCAGGACACCGTTCGCGCGGTGCAGACGAGGTGGGCAAACTGCCCTCAACTCCGAGCGAACAAGACCTACTGCGTGCCGACATCGACGGCCTGCAGCCGTGCCGGGCCGATGAAGAGTGCAGCCGGCACGCGTCATGCGTTGTGCCTTTGGGCGCAACCAAGGGACGCTGCGTCTGCGACCGCGGATTCTTGGGAAACGGTTTGTTCTGTTGGGAGAGTTTCTATCTGTGACAGTTTTTTCACATTCAATAAAGTACACAAAAGCTCACTTGAAGGGTTGATGATGTTTTGCTCGAAAAAAGTCACAGTTTCGCCGCAAGGGCGAAGCAGTACATGTGATGGCAATGAAGTGGATTGTTATATGAAGTCATTTAGGATCTCACCTGGCACAACTTTACAAAACGCCGACGTAAGGGAATACAGCCGCTCCTATGAGCTATACGGTTTTAACACGAACGTATTTTATGCCGGCGTCCACCACGGGTCCACTGACGTATTTCCGTCACGTATATTACGTCAAATATAAACTAACAAATTGCAAAGAAAAAAATTCGAAGAAAAAGTTCCGTCGCCGGGCGTCGAACATAGGACCTCTCGCTCCCCAGCGCGCGGCGCGAAACCACTCGGCCACCGAGGGGACGTTCTTCAGCTACGAACGGCGAGCTATATATATACGCACTATACCGTTGCGGTCCTCAGAGCTCGGCGACTTCAGCGCGTTTTCGTCATCACTAGCGAGATGGCGTGAAGGTGGATCGGAGGGTGCGTTCTAAAGGTCGTCGCCCCTCTCGTTGCGATGCGCGCGCCTCCACAGGGCGTGGTCGCTCGTGCGCGCGCGCTTATCTCGTGAGTGGGGCACTTTGTTTTACGTCTTGTACTTCCAACGCAAGCTTGCTTTGAAGTTACAGTGGTTAAAAAGTGCACGAAGGTCACTTCGCTCGCCGCAGCGGCCGCATTTACGAAAGTAGCACGCTGCTCACACACGAAGTAACACTTGTAACAGATGTTCGCGCTCGTCCTGTGTATACTTGTGCCTTCGTTTCGTGCGTCTTTCTTTGTGTTTGAGCGGCGCGCTTTACGTGTCGAGCTGTTACAGTTGTTAGTCCGCAGTCGTCCTGTGTATGCTCATTTCGTGCGTCCTTTCTGTTTGAGGTGCGCTGCAAGTTTCGAGCTGCTTGCCGTTCTTCGCGTGACATTGCAAGTTGTTGCTGTAGCATTCATTCCTCCACCTTTGTGGCCAAACAATGCGCAATAATTTCTCAACTACCTGTGTGAGGACACGTCTCACTTTCGTGTTTTAGCGACTCCTTTGACAAAAAGATCAGCCATGTTTTTGTGCTACCTGTGGCTTCAACGCGATGTTAGTGGTGAGAACGCACGCACACAGGTATTAGCTCTCTACTGATCTGAAGAGATGGCGCGCCCGTTGGGTCAAAGTTCGCAGTTGCTGCGCAAACGACGCAGCTCCCCCCCCTTCTCCCACTGGCCCCCCCAGCATGTTACTTCGCCTGACGGAGCGAGCCGGCAGCGTCTAATCTGCTTGAGCCGTGCCCGTCTGCAGCCTTCGCAAGTTTTCACTCCCGCAGAGAACATACGACGCGTAGCGCATTGTTATCATGTTGTATTTTATACGCAACATGACGGCGACTGCCGCGACAAAAATGCGCCTCGAGTGCCCATATAACTGCTATCGCAATCAAACAAATGAATGGACAGCCAGAGCATACAGTCGCGCAAGTGAATGCGCTTGCGCACCTTTAAACTGTGAAATAGATAGTCGCGTATTATTACTTGTTGTTAGTGACTTATTTCTGAAAATGTGGTTTGAGGATGGGGGGGGGGGGGGGGGAGGGGAGGGGTGACGCGAAGAGACACGCATGCATAGTTTCTGAGCAGGAAACTTGTGTCTTTTTTTTTTTAGCAGACTTTAAATTGCTCTCGCGAACTGTGACTTCTCGGGATTGATTGCTGACTTCCACGTATGTGCACGCAAATGCGCATGGGATGGTTTTCTATTTCTTGCTTGTGGGTCACTATTTTTACCTTGGGAACCCTGCGAAATGTAATGTCGTCAGGAGTGCGGCCGAGCTGTTCGGCGCTTCATATATCGCCCAACGACAAGAAACTTCAATACGGAAAGTGTTTGATCTAGTCGGTACACAGTTGTAGTGGGTACAGCGCGCATATACCTAGGTTGAAGAAGGGAGATAAACTACAGTATTGTTGTAACAAAACAGCTAGTTGGGCGAGTTGGTGCGTATTCATATTTGAAGATAAACAGCGCACTGAAAAAAACGAAGACCAAGAGAAGGGATCGACACACACAGCGCTGGAAGTTGTGAGTGCAGCGCTGTGTGTGTCGATCCCTTCTCTTTGGTCTTCGTTTTTTCAGTGCGCTGTTTATCTTCAAATATGAATACAGTATTGTTGTTTGTCTCTCTTCTTTGTCTTACATCTTGCTGCTCTATTGACAAGAACCGTAATTACACCGGCTATATCTCTGTAATCGCGAGGCAAAATCCGTGCCGCTTCATGCCGGTGACAGCTATTCACCGTAACATCAGAATTGAGTCCGAAAAATTGTTAGGGCACTAAAAATTATGTTCCGGGCATCGAATTTTCGTCATCACCTTTCTGTGCTACAACATTTACTCTCGCTGCGCCGAGTTTGCGCAGCTCGTTTACATTATTGATTCTTATAGGTGGGATGTAGGTGGTATCATACAAAGTTGCCTACATATAGCTGTGTGTTATTTATTTAATACTCAATATTAAGTAAGAAATGCTTTTAGACCCCATTGGAGACCTTGAAGTGTCCTTGAGCTAAGAGCCTTCGTCGTTATCCGGGAACTCAAACGACTAGGTTCTGGCACTTGGAGGGAACAGAACGAGATATCCGGGCAACCAGTGAAAAGTCTCGCGGCGCTGGTTTGTCCGCTTCGAGATATTGCGTCACACTACTTACGGTGCTAGAGTTATGGCGTACATGGCACCTTTATGCGGCGCACCGGCTCCTGATCTGCAGACGCTGAGGCCACGTTGGGCCGCGTACGGTAGGCAAAGTCCATAAGTTTGCACCACACATGGAACAGGAAACAATGGCGTGTATGCAGGCCAGCGCACAATATGATGTGGAGTGCCGTTGCGAATATAGACTATACACATTTTAAATGTGCGGCTGTTATTATTGTGCACAGTGTGATGTCCGCCACAGTGGAGCAGTGGTTTCGGTGCTCGGCTACTGACCCGAAGGGCGCGGGAACGATCCCGGCCGCGGCGGTCGCATTTCGGTGGAGGCGAAGTGGTAGAGGCCTGTGTACTGCGCGATGTAAGTGTGCGCTAAAGTCGGTCGAAATTTCCGGAGCCCTCCACCACGGCTTCCCTCATAATAGTATCGCGGTTTCGGGACTTAACCTCAGATATTATCATTATTATTACAGTTGGACGTGGTGTGGCCTTGCGAAAATGGACGGCACCCACTTTAATAGAGTGGTTATTAATATAGTTTGCTTTGCCGGCAGCCATTTCATGCCTACGTCTACTGTTGATTACGAGAGATCCAGGCATATGTTTTTCATGCTTTCGGCGACAGATAACAAGCCTTCCGCCACTTCAGTTGTGTGAGTGTCCTTACCGAAGGTCTTTGAGGTAATTAGTGGATGGCGCCGCTTCTGTGTGAAAGGAGCCAGCAGGAGTGATTTGAACCCAGGTGGACTGTCGGAGCACCCAAAGGACTAATAGACGGTCAGCGAAAAGAGGCATTTCGTCTTTTCACTTTCGGTGTATATTCGCTGACAGTAAAGTAACAGTTGCAAGCCTTCTCTCTGTCTCTTAGAAAAATATATAACACGTATAGTGGACAGAGGGGAATACGATTAGACGCAGATGAACTTTAAAGATTCTTGTTGAGTGGCTTTTGAAGATTTGTTCCTTGGTTTTCGATTCAACGCAAACCCAAACTAAGCGCTATTTTGGGGATGTGTTCCTCAAATATGGAAAGCTTTGTGAACAGGAAGTCAACGTAGTGCTGTTCATCTCTACGACACGAAAAATGTTTGTGAAAACGGTGACGCGGAACAAAAATGCACTTCGTGGCACTCCTTCATTACAAAAGTCACGAAGTGTAAGCTGGCTTGGACTCTGCGCCCGCCTTTACGATACTATCCTAGATTAATTGTACAGCGACGACGTGGGATATAGGTACGAAAACAACGGATTTTGTGAGGCATCTAGTTATTGGAAGAACGACGGTGCCACGTTCATGTGAAATTCAAGACTCGTCATGTGCCTTGCATCACGGGTGGTTTCATGTAATGTGATTCGCTGCAGTGCAGTTTCAAGTTGTGAAGCATTTCCTCAAGCTGTGGCGCTACCAAGAGTGTAAATAGCGCGTGTTTATGAGGATTCGCGTTTTCGCTTTAGTACTTATTTCCCAAATGTACACTGGCGTCGACTTCCACCTTGAACATCGCACCGGTCGGCCAGCGTAGGGTGCATCGATGTGTGCGCCTCCTCCGTTACAGGGTGGAGACACTGCTTTTGTGGGTGCCAGATTGGGTTTGCGCATATCTTGTTAGTAACCGATAGGTTAAATATTTATAAAGTCGATAAGAGCCGTATAACAGAGCACAGCCACGAAATGAACGAGAATGCGCGCGTGCGCTCGATGAGCAGTCCTGTGCGTCTGTCTGTGCTAGGCTGTTCCGGGAACCGGACACCACCCCCCGCTTCTATTGAGCACCGTTACCGTCATTCTGTTTTCCTTTTCTAACGCTGCCATCAAGTTATAAAGAATCACAGTTTCACCACAAGGGTGAAGCAATGAATGCGATAGCAACAAGTTGTAAGGCTGGCAGCTAACGCTTTTGGATCCGATATCGCGTAACTCTACAAAATGCTGGTGAAAGAGAATGCGGCCGCGCCAGGGAGAGATGCTCTTTTGGCACAGTCTGTTCGCGTCGAGAGCGCAGCACGTAGAGGGGTTTTACGAGCCATTCGCGCTGATGCTTGCCGAGATAGCGCGTGCCAGCGATCGCGACCGCGCCCTTAAATCAAACTTCACAGCGGCTCCTGGATCGATCACAGCCTTGACGAAACCAGAACTATAAGTGTTTCGATGAAACCAGAAACACGATGTTTGAGCCACGTTTTTGGGCACGGGACTTGATGGCTGTCACACCTTGAGACTAAATTAGGGTGCTGCGGCACAGTACAGCGCTGAGAAACGAGTTTGGCGCAACAGTGATCGTTCGGCGCAGTATATGGCGCAGGTAAACAAGTTTGTCGCCCAATGGCGCAACTGTTGCACCTGTTGCACCCCTGGTCTTTGCGTCTTTGTCAGCTGTTCGGGGCGTTTCGGTGATGGGAGTGTTAGCGATGAGGAAGATGATTTGCGTCCACGGGGCACCACCGCAGTCTATGTTTAACGTGCTCTCACTGTACGTACGTGCATTCTCTGAATCACAATTTCCCGCATCGGCCTTTTCATTCCTTAGGCATCCTCTGAGAATATAGTGTGTCGCCGGTGTCTTGTAGCTGTCATCGATGTTTCTGTTGAGCACTCGCCGAGAATTCACGAAGTCAGCAGACGTGGACTATGTTGACTTTTCTTTGAGCTCACGTTTCTAGTTGGACAGGGCGCAATGATCTCGTTCGACGAATACCCCCAGGTTGACAAGAACGTACGGCACCAGACTTCCAACCAGCGCGCCGGCTTGAGTGCAGGCGCCCACCCAGAAGAGCGCGTTCTCGCCGTGGCTGGTGAGCAGAAGCGTGACCATAGTCTTGGCGTAGCTGAGCAGCAGAAAGGTGCACACCCAACAGAAAACCTGCGAGGTAAACGAGAACGTTGGGTTGGGATGCGTTTTATAGCGGTACGTTGCATAAAATGAAGGAAAGTGGGAACGTAACCATAATTTTCGAGTGCACAACGATAACAGGTCACTTGCGGCTACACAACCAAAAATTCTAGGGCAAGTTTACTTTACAAGCTATGATCCGATATCGACATGCCTCACTTAAATGTGTTTTTGAGTCCGTTATTTTTTCTTTTTGAAGTTTGTCTTCTCTACTTACGCTCGTGCTTCTGAGGCACTGTAGAGGAAGGCTCCGGCGTAATTGTGACCGTCTGTAATTCTAGACACGTAGGTGGCGCAAAAGCGACGCAATAGTGCCGAACAAACTTGACTCTGTATGCATGACTTAGCGCAAGATATTTTGGTTGTATGATGCTGCCCTTGACCGAGCGTTTCTTATTGCAGTCCTCCACACGAATACGTTTCCATATCCGTAAGAAAACACCTCTGCAAGTTTCATCTACTAGAGCGCCCTGCTCAGAGAAACGGATATCCGGAACACGCCGCCGCTTCGGCATGCATTAGTAGGTCCCCGTCAATCACTGTAAGCGTAGAAAAGACGAGCCAGCGGTGAAAGTGTACTAGCAAGTGGAACGTTGAAAAAGATATAGGTTGCTGAGCATTGCAGGTATCTTAGCTTTACCATCCAGCCAACATATTTAAGACGTCTTTATGTTGTGATAGTTCTTTGGAGGATATAACGAAAAGCACCTTGTACAAGACATGAGTAGAATATTTCCGTGCTTATACTTTTCAGCTTGCCATTTCGTTTCTACTAGATAATGCGTCCTCACACTCAGTGACGTTAAATATATTGTATACGATTCTCGGCTTGGTGTAACGATGTTCTCACCACCAGGAATGCGCCAGCATCGGTGTCCACAAGCGGCGAGTTGGGGCTGGTGGCTGCAGTCAATGTGATGTAGCAGGCACCCAGCGTGCCCAGAAGTGTCTGCGCCCATATATGCCTCAGCCGGCGTAGTGCCACAAACATGGCGAGTGCGCAGGCCGCAGGGTAGGCGACCCCACAAAGGGTCACTGACAGATGCAGGGCACGGGGTCCGTACGGTAGACATGAATACGACTGCAAGGTAAACGTTCACACAGAAGATCCCTTTTAAGTGCAAACAATGGTGTGCAGTACAGAACAGGGGCTACAGAAGAGAACGACGACACAGGCGCACACTCGCAGCTGGAAGATTATTGAAGGGACAACACATATATGCCCTACACAATAACTACATGTTACAGTTTTTCTCGCCTAAAAGACAGAATGACTATCCCCATTAGACAAAAAAAGTATGAAGGCGCATGCGTCTAAACGAAAAAAAAGGTGAAGTAACAAAATAGAAAACAAAAAATGAATTGAAAACAGTGGGGGGGGGGGGGGGGGGCACCCTTGTGTAAGGGCCTTTCGATTAGTGCCCTGCATCAGATAACCGAGTCTTTATCATTTATTCAGCTAGCATCTACATATTTTCTATCTCTTAGGCAGACTGGATTAGATATCAGTTAGGCTAGGTATTTAGCTGGACGGGAACAGTGAAAACAGTATGACAGGGCCCAAGAGGTGATTGCAAGGGATAAGCAATTCATAGCTTGTGGATTAAAATTCGTTTACACAGTGTCGCATGTGCGATGAACCATGCAACCATGCAAGTTACCATGCAACCATGCAAGTGCCGAGGTGCACTCGTGAATGACAGATAATATAGGCACGTAGACAATGATACAACTCCGCAAATAACGTAATCTCTACTCCATACCGACTCATCGTTTAGGGCAAACGTAAAAAAAAATAAGCGCAGAGTGCACTTAGTCGCGCAAGGCTGGATCACAGCGGAGCTAGTGGACCCATAGTTGGCCCAGAAGAATATCTCTTTCTGCATCTTTCTTTCTGGTTTCTTTTTATTGCTCTAGAAATTGCTTGGACCTTCTCGTTTGGTCTTTGCCGTCGCCGTTGCCGTCATATCCCGCATATGTATGTGTAGATATAAAAGCCACAAAGAAAAATAATTCAAAAAAAATATTTTCCGACGCGTGGATTCGAACGGGCGACCTCTCACTCCGCAGTGCACGGCGGGCGGCTTGGCAACGAAAACGCACGTCCTTCAGCATACCAACTGTGAGAAATTTTATACACCATTTACCGCTGGCGGTACGCCGATCTCTGGAGCATTTCAGCCTGTTCTCTGCATTACCAGCGAGATGGCGCGAAGGGCGTGCTTTAAAGGTCGGCGCCCCGATCGTTGCGATGCCTGCGCTGGTATAACGTGTACATTGCCCTACGGGGCGTGGTCGGCCGTGTACGCGTTCTTATGTCGTGATGAGGGCGGTTTGTACGTTGTGTGCTTTTACCGGAAAGATTTTGTTGAAGTTACAGAACGCACGAAGGTCACTGCGCTCGCTGCAGCGGCCCCATTTGTGAAAGGAGGAGTGCGCTGTTCAAACACAGCGAAGTAACAACTTTGAAGGTTGTTAGTTCGCGCTCGTTCCTGTGCATACCAGTGCGTACGTTTCGTGCGTACTTTGCGTTTGAGCAGCGCGACTTTAGGTGTCGAGTTGTGCACGTTGCTAGATCAAGCTCGTCCTGCGTATCGTCTTTTCGTGCGTGCTTTCTGCTTGAGCAGCGCGCTGCACGTTTCGAGCTGCTTGCCGTTCTTCGCGTGATATTCCAATTTGTTGCTATCGCTTTAACATATGGTGTAGTAGCGCAAATTCGACGGGGACACAGAGGACAAGAAAAAACACGACACTAAAAACACGACACTAAAAACACGACACAAACACGACACGTTGCTATCGCATTAATTTCTTAGCCCTTGCGACAAAACTGTGACATTTTTTCTCTCTGGACTCGTTCTCTCGCCCATCAGGGTTTTTGGTTCTCACGCCGGATAAATCAATGCCCGTGTTCTGGAAACGAAGCGGAAGAGAAAGAAGAGGAGTGGGACGAAGAAGGTGACAAAAAGAGTGCGTGCCAGTTTATGATGATGATAATTTTCCATCTGTGACACACTTCATACCTCGATCCTAACAACTCTGCTGTAAAAATATCAGACTAGTCATGCATTCTTGGTAGGTGGTGGAAAGAATCAACCGATGCCAAAAATAGGAGATATAGCGAATGCACCTCAGGCCTTGGCAGCAAGCGTCTGTTGGTGTGCGTGTGTCTAGTGAAAAATAACAAGCAACCGTTTAAAAGTGTCATGCCCCAAGTGCTCAGTTGCACAGGCGAAAGCAAGTGCTTTCATGACAGATTCCGCCAACACAAGAGAGACGGACAGAGAACTGGAGCAGGGTTCTTACCGATCAACGTGAGAAACGCGACCATGTAGTCGGTTTCTTTTTCAACCGTCCGAGATTTATTTTAGTTGTTTAACTTTTTTTCAGGTATATTTGCGATATAGCTTTACGAAATATGAAGGAGTCATTTCACAGACTAGAGTCCCGTAGTCCGAAGACTTACAGGGAGACACACGAAGAAAAACGCTAGGTTAAAGAATGCGTGCGGAAATGGCAAGGATAATTAACATCAATTAAACATTGCTGTAGAACAACTACAGCAAGAACTAAACTATAAAAAACGGGAATAAGTACATCAACTGTTATATAGGTGATAAGGATATAGTAGGAAATAACAAAATGATTTATGATGACGGAAGAAGTAATTTCGATGGCGTTTTGTGATATGCGACGAGGCAAATCCGAGAAAGAATGTTTCTCCTCGAGCCTTGACATATCCAGAACAACCCCGGCCCACATTACGCGCTCATTGAGAACATTACGCACTGTCTGTGCGCACGGCCTTCACGCCGCAATGCACAGGCGGAACCTGATCGGAGAGGATAATAAATGAAACCGCCTCGACAACCAACACAGTTCCACCCCTAGGAAAGTGATTGAAGGGTCCCGGAACCTCTGGGCTCCATCTAAAAAGTTACACCATCTCCCGCTAAAGGGAACCATGTGTAGATGAGAAGCAGCGGGCGCTAACGCTTACACTGGCGGCGGCGTTGACGCTGGCGCTCATCGCAGCGTTGCTCAGGAGAGAAACCTGGGGAGGCGCAAAGCACGCAGTGATGGACCGGGTTTCCTACTGGAACATGCCAATCGCTGCTAATGGGCAATGAGAGACGAAGACTCCGACTGGACACGAGACCCGCAGTCCGCTTTTAGTTAACGAGCACGCTGCGAATTTTTATTGTTCAACAACGCACGGAGAAATCTCCCACCGGCACCACCTTGCAGGTCAAGATCCTGTGCCATATATACACAAGGGGTGGCCAGTGAACGGTTGTGCAGCGCGAGCAGTCAGTTTTTTCAACCAAAGCTCGCTGCAGACGCTGCCTGCGTCGGCGTCGCGAGGCGAGAGAGGGGGTGGGGGGACCGTAGGAGAGGAGAGAGGGGGGGGACGCGCATGCGCAGTGGCGGTGTGAACGCCGCAGGGAAGGGATGCCTAGAGGAGAGGGGGAGCGTAGGAGGGGGAGAGAGGAGGGGACGCACATGCGCAGTGAGGGTGTGGTCGCCGCGGGGAGAAGGATGCCCAGAGGAGAAAGGGAGAGGAGGTTTTATTATTTTTTTTGAAAGTGTTTGCGCATGCGCAGTAATGGTCGCGCCCCACACCACCACCGGATTGAAGCTTCGCCATGCTTCGCATCTAAAGCTCCCTTGTGCCGTTTCAGCATTTACTATTGTTCACCCAGCCAGATAGATACATTACTGTCGGAAGGTGGCCCGTATGTGCACGTGCGCTAACAAATACGCTTGTTTAGACGTGTCCGATTATTAAGCCGTGAAATAGCGACTTGAACCGCTTTTTTGGAAATGAACTACGCCTCCTCATTGGTAATGTCTGATAAAATGTCTGTTCATGGAAAAGTTGGCCAAAGTGTAGCAAGGTTCGAGCAGTGGCCGAACCGGTCCGTATCGTTCCTACTCTGTTTATTCTATATGGAAAGCAACTGTGCATATTTTAGTTCATACCTTTCTCAGTGCGGGCCAAATCAATATTTCAAAATGTACACGACAAATTTCATTTATCGTTATTTCTATAAAATAATTCACTTTTAACTTGCCGTTTTTGTGTGCATAAGCGTGGACAACAGCGCTTGAAAATTGCTGCGTACATATAATTTTTCATTTCTGCATGCACTTATGACACAAAGCTACATGATTACAAAGTTTGCATACGCTCACAATACGTACCTGTATGGCCGGCAAGAAACCAAAAGTCAACAAACTGGCCCATGTCTGTATCGCAAGCAGTACAATGTAGTAGCGTTGGCTTCGGGCTGGCGCTCTTGAAGGATACTTCCGCATCGTTCCTGGGTAAGCGGTGCTTCCAGGTATTGCTTCCGCGTCTCCACCTTCGTTTCCTTAGTACTTGGCAGGGAATTGAGGTGCACAGCTTCTCGCGTCGCCGAAAGCACGTGACGGTGGCGTGTCACCTGATGCCGGAAGTCTTCCTGCTGCAATAGCAGTAAACGCAGAGAAGCCATTTATTGCCATTGTTTTTACATGAGTGCACAGAAAAGTTAAAATGATGCTATAAAGTTTCCTAAATTCCGGACTTTTACGTCGTCTTCTGATTTCGATGCCTTCAATGACTACACGGGACAGCTGGTGACCGTGAAGCGTTTATGTGATAGTCCTATGGTTATTTTTGTGTTTTATTCTGCAAGATATGTGCAGGACGCCCATATCATGCTTATCGTGTTTGTATGGAAGCACCAAAGGCGAGATATGAGTGTCTTCTATAGTGTGCAATAAGCGCATGACAATAAGCGCATGGAGTTCTGGTGTTTGCGGTCACTCCCAATGTATCTTGCACATCTATGTATACTCTACCAGTTCATTTTAGCAGCTAAACCCTGCATCCAGAACTTGTTCATCTTCATGCAGCATCTATTGGTGCCAGCAAGCGCTGTATTGTTCTAGTGGCGCACGCCACCGTGACCAATTGGCGATTTTGTTTGATTTGTTCTTTGGCTGAATATGCATCATCTTAGTCCTTTTTTAAATGCGAACGCATTTCATAGTCGGGCTATGTCAGGCATCCGGCGTTGGCGTTGGCGTTGTCCGCGGAGGAGGAGGAGGAGGATAGGGTTGAGGAGGTGTGCGCGCCGGCAGGTGTTAGATGTAAGCATCTTATGGCGAAGTTTAATCCGGTGGTGGTGGTGTACGGCGTGACCGCCCTTACTGCGCATGCGCAAACCCTTTCAAAAAAAAAATAAAAAAAACCTCCCTCTCTCCCCCCCTAGGCATCCCTCCCCGCGGCAACCACACCCTCCCCCACTGCGCATGCGCCTCCCCCTCCTCTCTCCCCTGCTACGCTCCCCCTCCTCTAGGCATCCCTGCCCGCGCCGTCCACACTCCCACTGCGCATGCGCGTCCCACCTCTCTTCTCCTCTCCTACGCTCCCCCTCTCTTCTCTAGGCATCTCTGCCCGCAGCGTCCACACTCCCACTGCGCATGCGCGCCCCCCTCTCTCTCCCACGCTCCCCCCTCCCCCTCTCTCTCGCCTCACGACGCCGACACAGGCAGCGTCTGTTAGCGAGTTTCTTGGTTGAAAAAACCGACTGCTCGCGCTGCACAACCGTTCACTGGCCACCCCGTATATATGGCAATGAATCTTGACCTCCAAGGTGGTGCCGGTGGGAGATTTCTCCTGTGCGTTGTTGAACAATAAAAATTCGCAGCGTGCGCGTTAACTAAAAGCGGTCTGCGGCGGAGCTCGGCGGAGCTATATATGAAAAAAAAATAAAAAAATAAATTAATTAATTAAAAAAAAACAAGAAAAAGCAAAAAAAAAAGGCGCTGCGCCGTGCTCCCGACCGGGCAGGAAATGCATTCGCATTTCCTCACGATTCCCTTTTTTGTATATCCCATCCCAGGGTGATGAAAGTTGGTGCTTTGGGTAATGAAATAGGTAGATAGATAGATAAATAAATAAATAAATAAATAAATAAATAAATAAATAAATAAAAGACGAACCGACGTCAGTGAACCCCGAACTAAGGAATTTGTAGCAACAGTACTGAGAGTTGGGCTAGTTGGTACTGATTCATGACTGCTTTTTGCGCAACATACACATGGACAAGAAGAAATAGACACCACGGGCGTCTATTTCTAGACGCCTGTGGTGCCTACTTCTTCTTGTCCTTGTGTATGTTGCGCAGAAAGCAGTCATGAATCCGAACTAAGGGTTCCGTCGAACGAATACATCCCACTCCTAGATCGATAATTTTAACGCGATAGCGTTAAGAAGCTTGTTTCGCAGAAATTCCGGTGTCGGCGTCGGCATCGTTGGTTGTGAGCGAAAAATCAGCGTTGTCGTAGACCTAAAAAACGAGAAAAATACAAATGAATAATAAAAAAACTCGGCTCCATTGGGAATCGAACCTAGGCCATCTGCCTGTCAAGCAGTTCTATCACAGAGCTACGCCTGTGCTCGAAGTCGTTGGAAAAAAGAAAAACGCACACTATATGAATATTAAGGCAGTGAGAGTGGTGTCATTAAGACATGTAATATTGCGTGGTAGAAGCGTATTAGTTGCTCAACGAGCGGATGGTTTAAACGCGTACGCGTGACAATACCCACAGGCATGATTAATTACCATCATCCGCAACAGCATCAACAAAGTGGGCAGATGCGCAGGTTCTTGTGCTGCCTTAGGGACGCGTAGTGAGTACATTGGGAATTGGTAAAAGGAAGAATTATGGCGTTGTGGGCAATTCGCAACAATACCTGCAGTAGGCATTTTAGAATAGCTTTGAAAGAGCCTATGTTATGTGCACGGACGTTCCCTTCCTTTTGGCACGGCTGGGATGTTCAGCGAGATGCGAAGTCAGGCTAGCGATTGAGAAGGCGATGCGCACGGGGACCTGATTACGCTACCGCGTTCCACTCTTGAAAACGAATATCAAGAGTCACCCAAATTTTTTATTCTCCTTCAGGAATGCCTGAAGCTGCATATTATGTCAGCCAAGGTGACCGATCAACGGCGAATGCGTAAGGTCCCATTTCTATAATTTTTCGCACTATAATAACAGTGTTTACTTACCCATTCAGTTTCGAACGACTTGCAGTTATCAAGTAGAACGAAGGCCACGTAGCTGAGCACCACCAACAGCAATAACACACCAAAGAATCCCTCGGGGTCGAAGTTCGTGGCCCCTACACGAAGCACCCTAACCACGCGCTCTTCTGTGTCATCGGAGTCATTCACACCTTCATTCCGGGACGTCACAGTTTGGTTCACGCATTCCGGCTCATCCAGTCCCTGAGCCAATGCCACAAGGCTGGGCACGACGCCGCCGAGCCCCTCTCCCACTAGGTATGAGGTCATGTACACTTCTCGGAAGCGACCAACAAAAGGGAGATACACCACTGACGAGGTGCAGTCCACAATGGACAGCGCGAACGCCGCGATCAGGAGTACGAGGCTTGTTTCCCGGTCTAACACAATAGCAGTTACTTTCCATGCACAGATCAGCACTACGCAGGCGGCGAGTCCAATGCATAACTGCACGTGATTGGCAACGCTGAGTGCCCGTGGACCCGTCAATGCGCGCGTCCAGAAGAATCGGCCGAGACCGTAGAGAAACGGGCCCACGTTTCCCATCTGGATGGCCAGGCTGAGCGAGGCGGACAGCGCCCAACCTTCCGGTAAGGCGTGTACCAGGAGCGGCAGTTCCATCCACAGTCCAGTGATGGCGAGCCACGAACTGAGGCCGTACAGCATGCACAGCAAGTCCGACGAGCGGACGTCTGTCGCTCGTGAAGAACCACCACCCTGCCATCGTGGCTCGTTCCTGGATTGCCTGCCCACCAGGAGAGTCGCAGTGGATCCGCAGAGCGCTTCAGGTATGTGTCGGCGCACTCTAAAACAAGGGGAAAAAAGCCGGCAGATCCCACGCACTGTGGGAATCGATGTAATGCGAAGCAGCCAGCAAGGAGCAAATCATGCTTTACATAATTTGCATGTCATGTTTTACATGTTACGACGTGTCATTTGTCTTCGTCATACAGTCACGTCGCGATATACCAACCTTTTGGTGTATGTCAAGCTAGCGAACTGGACGCAAGCGCACCATGAGCGTGGCATGTAAATGGCATTGTAGATGACATGCGTGCCAAGATTTTCATGTTACCACCTGCCACTTATGTTCGTCATACAGTCATGTCACTCAATACCAAATTTGGTGTATATCAAGCTAACGAAATGGCCGCGAGCGCGCCATGAGCGTGGAATGCAAGTCATGTCGATCATGAAGTCATGATTTCCATATTACCACTTCTCATTTATGTTCGTCCTACAGTCATGTCACTCAATACCTAATTTGGTGTATATCAAGCTAACCAAACGGCCGCGAGCGCGCCATGAGCGTGGAATGCAAGTCATGTCGCTCATGACATGTCATGATTTCCATATTACTACTTGTCATTTATGTTCGTCATACAGTCATGTCACTCAATACCAAATTTGGTGTATCTCAAGCTAACGAAACGGCCGCGAGCGCGCCATGAGCGTGGCATGCAAGTCATGTCGCTCATGACATGTCATGATTTCCATACTACCACTTGTCATTTATGTTCGTCATACAGTCATGTCACTCAATACCAAATTTGGTGTATATCAAGCTAACGAAACGGCCGCGAGCGCGCCATGAGCGTGGCATGGAAGTCATGTCGCACATGACAAGTCATGATTTCCATATGACCATTTGTCATTTATGTTCGTCATACAATCATTTCACTCAATACCAAATTTGGTGTATATCAAGCTAACCAAACGGCCGCGAGCGCGCCATGAGCGTGGAATGCAAGTCATGTGGCTCATGACATGTCATGATTTTCATATTACCACTTGTCATTTATGTTCGTCATACAGTCATGCCACTCAATACCAAATTTGATGTATCTCAAGCTAACGAAACGGCCGCGAGCACGCCATGAACGTGGCATGCAAGTCATGTCGCACATGACACGTCATGATTTCCATATTACCACTTGTCATTTATGTTCGTCATACAGTCATGTCACTCAATACCAAATTTGATGTATCTCAAGCTAACGAAACGGCCGCGAGCGTGCTATGAGCGTGGTATGCAAGTCATGTCGCTCATGAATCATGATTTTCACATTACCACTTGTCATTTATGTTCGTCATACAGTCATGTCACTCAATCCCAAATTTGGTGTATATCAAGCTAACGAAACGGCCGCGAGCGCGCCATGAGCGTGGCATGTAAATCATACTTCTCATGACAAGTCAGTCATGATTTTCATGATATGACCAGCCTTTTTATGTTCGTCATACAGTCATGTTATGCCATACCAAATTTGGTATAAATTCTATTAACGATACGGCCAGGAGAGCACAAAGTCGTAGGCGGCTAGATAGATAGATAGATAGATAGATAGATAGATAGATAGATAGATAGATAGATAGATAGATAGATAGATAGATAGATAGATAGATACGCTCAAAGTCGCCGAAGTTCGCTAAGAAATGCTTCGCATTTAAAAAGCAATACGTGGCCTTGATGGCTGCCTAACGCTCGCTGAGCGTGAAACGTGCTTCATCGTTCTCAAGTAAAAGCCAACTAAGAATAAAGTTAACAAAGGGCCGCGTTCTCAGCCACTCTCTTTGTCGGATCGACGCCGCAGATAACGCCGGCCCTTGAGTCTCTATTAGTTACTTTAGCACTGACGGCAATGCGAAATGGTTTTGTTTCCAAGCAGCTTAGTGAGGTCAGTTCCTACAGCGGTAATTCACAGCGACGACGTTGTGGCGATGGTTCTTGTAGTCTTAGCTGTGTGTGTTTATTTTACAGTGAAGCTCTATACCCCCAACCTCCCAATGGTTTCGTCTCAGAGGGGAAAAAAAAGAAAACGCGTGGGCAAAAGCCACGTGGCCTACAGCATACAGCTCAGAATTTCTATTATTAAAAAACACCACAAAAGAAGCATCAAAGCCGCATGATGGATGATAAGGCGCCTGTAACAGGCGGCGTGGCATCAATACCCATACAAAATATAAACTAAAGCGCAGGCTTGCGACATCACAGTTTGTAACACTGGACGTGACGTCACTAATTTACATACTTATAAAGGTGCCCGCCTAGTAAGGCATTGCATTTCTGTTGCGACGGGGTCCATGGGAAGGCCACGTATAGTGAGGTCTCCTGAAGAGTGATGTGCATACGAGGAGCGGCCTCGAGAGCGGAGAATGACAATGTGAACACCGGCGTCGTGCTCGTGCCATTGGTGAACATCGTGTCCAGGACGCTTAGCGTAAGCGACGAAGATACAATGCTGTCAACCTTTTCAAGGGTGTAGATTCTAAATTTAATAGGCGTTCTTCTCCAGAGTCTGCCCTACAATTTCAACGGCATTCGCTTCAACCCACGGACTTTCGAACGTTTCCCGGACGAAGGGGAAGTAGACAAAGACGACATCGGGGGGCTGGTGGACATCGACGACTTGAATGACTCAAAACAATGCGTCATGGCTAGGAACGCGTTGAGTCAGACGGTAGTGTACGATTGAACATGCCTGACCGGTCTGCAAAATCAGACTCACTTTTTGGCCGTCTCTACCAGTGAAGGTCCGACACCAATCTCATTCTTGTAAGATTCTAATGCAGAAGACCAGTCAAGCGACGTCGCAATAGGTAATCGTTCTGGGTGGTGTTTACAGCTTCGCTGTGCAAACACCTTCACAGTGTGGAGCCGTAATTTTTTGAGAATTTCATGTAGTGAAAAGGGTCGATTCCAGAACGCGTGTATCGTAATACGAAGGATTGTGAGTATTTTAATCGAATATCACCTGTAGATCGGCAAGAAATGGAACGTCTTTCTTATTTGTTGGATTTCGGGCATAGAATTCCTGGAATGAGAAACCCTCCCACCTAGGGTACACCGAGCGTACGAGCTCGGGACATTGTTTCGGGACATTAAAAATTTATTTCATCATCATCATCGCGCATGAATTTATTTCTTATGCGCCAGTGTTTCCAACCGTAGGGTAATTACCCTACTTGTAGGGTGTTTTCGGAATTTTTCGGCCAGCGTAGGGTAGCAGGGCGGTGACGTAGGGTAATTTCAACATTGCGCTCGTCATTGATCAGTGAAAAATGTAGAAGATCCGCGCGACATATCCGAAGGTTGCATTCCTGGAGAGATCCGAATTGTAATTGTCTTAATTCCAATGTCACCAGCCCAAAAGGCGAAAGGTAATACGTCAAACATCCTTGTGTTAGGTTTGTCTTGTTTCTTTTTTTCTCGTGGGTGTTTTTTTTTCCTCTCCGTCGCCTCCCATCCGTTCGTTGCGTGAAGGGGCTTTTAAATTTTGCGACAGTGGTCGGCTTCTGTTATTAAGGCGAAAGCTTTAGATGCCTCATCATACACGAAAAGTGATGGTCGGTGTCAACGCGAGTGTTCGCAGAAATCATCACGATATAACGACGCCGCCTCATGATGTCATTGTGACATGACATATCGCCAGAATGTTTGATGTCATCAGGACGTCATTGTGCCGTCATTGTGGCATGACAATGTGGCGTCAAATGATGGCGTCATCAGAGGTCATCGTCGCACGGTCATAGGTGGGCCGATCCCGGAGGCACCCCGTATGTCTGAACGTCGTTATCTGTACGTTATCATTGTTACACGGTGCTCTTTCTAGGTGTAGGGTAAAACGTAGGGTAATGAAAAAATTTGTGTAGGGTAAAGTAGGGTAATTTTGACCCTGGCGTAGAATATTTTCCAAAAATTAGTTGGCAACACTGTATGCTCCCAGATGAAAGCTGTGATCAAAACGTGGCACGTTTGAAGGTAACGTGTCTATGTTCTTGTGGAGGCGAAACACATTTATATGAACTGAATACTTGAATTGAACTTTGATTTGAAGTGAAAGCTTACTCACCTTTTAATTATTCAGCCGCACATGCAGAATGCACCGCCGGGAGATTCGACGTGGAAAGTAGAGCGCGCCGTGAGTCATTGGTCGAGATTCGCTGAATTCTTAGATATTCCGAAGTTGTTCTAAATCCCCTTTATGTCTGCGAGAAAAAAGGAAACAGCTTTAATCAAACGATTTCTATCCATCTGGGCAGATTACCGCGCACAAAATGCGTTGCTGAGTTTTGAGACCTGGGACCGGAACATCTGCCTCAAATGTCACGGAAAGAAGACGAAAAAAAAAAAGAAAACAACTCATCAATCTCAATTATAGCTGCCTGTAATAATGCCCATCCGGATAACACTCCATGATGCAGCAATATAAAGTAAAAAATATGCAAGATGACCAAGAGAAAATGTCGCGCAGTGCTTGCCGGCGCATATGACGCGCTTGCGATGGCATGTGTGTTGGTTCAGAAGATCTAAACAGTGCATGAAAAATATTGCTGATCCAGGGGTGGGATCACACAACACCAATCCGCGCTGTTACTGTTCCGTTCTGCTTGGCGTCAAATATTCGCCATTGCAAGCACGGGTGGGACCCAGCAACATTTTCGAAAGAACCCAATGAAACACTCTTCCTGTCTACAAGAATTTCTTGTCCCTTTTTGATGAAACAGATAGCATCACCTAGATCTGACAGGATTTATTATTGGCCCGGCTGGGTTGACTCGGTCACACGTAGAGGTGGAGAGAGCGTAGTTGGCCAGAGCTTTCAGAACTGAAGCGGATGATGAGGCCTCCGCTTGCGTCTTCGATTGGTTCCTCCCCATTGCTTATTATGAGCGGTCTAGCGACGATCGCGGCATCTTGCAGCACGGCGTTAAAAAAAAAAGAGAAACGCGCGCTCCGGAAACACTAGTTTGAGAAGCAATGTCGTAACGCTCAAACACGACTCGATGGCGTCATAATACTACTAGAAATATGGGTTCAACGCAAATAATTTTTTGCCATCAGGTACGCCTAACCGCTACCTTGCCGCTACCAAAGTATCGGCAGACAGCCATGTTATGGTCAATTCGAATGGAGGCACCGTCCGGCTGTACCGTCAATACGTAGGATTTATTAAGCACATAAATGAGCTGTTTAGAGCGTACACGTCATTAAGACGATGTGTCACCGGCAGGTGGTTGAAGCGCACAAACACGAAAAAAAAAGGTAAAATATAAAAATTTGGGGCAGTCAAGCACTAGTAGTGCGAAGACTGGTGCGAAGACTGTGGAACCAACGGAGCTGGTGGCCTAGTCATCCTCTTTTACCTCATCCTGAGTTCTCTTTCCCACCCCTTGCTATACTGTAGTATACATGGCTATGCTATGCTTTGCCCTCTCTCCTCCTCCTTTCCATTCTCCTCACCATCACTTCCGTTTCCCACCCACTTGCTGTGCATGGCCATGCTATGCTTTCTTTATCGTTGTCTTTCCATCTCTTTCTTTCACTCTCTTTCTCTCGATTTCTTTCGCTTTCTGTCTGTTTCTTTCTATGTTTCTTTCTATCCGTCTGTTTTTCTTTCTTTTTGTCGGTCTTTCATTGTTTCTATCTTTCTTTCTCTATCTTTCTTTCGTCCTCTCGCCCACCGCAAAGCAACCATAAGGGTTCCATAAATACTTGTTCTGCTGCCGATCCTGGATAGCCGAGGGGCTACGACGCTCGCCTTCGGGTTGTGAGTGCCGGGGTTCAAACACCACCGCGGCTAGTAATGCTAGTTTTATTTATTCACTTCTTCTCCTCCTCCCCACTTCTTAAGGTTAACAGCGCGAAAATAACACACGGCGGACAGTAAAAAGACGGGACAAGCGCTGTTTACTTCCAACTGAAATTTTATTGACAAGAAGGCTGTTGTATATACCTGAGTGAACAGTAAAAACCGTGAAAAAAGAAGAAAATAGATGCGAAGATATGAAACAGCTAAACATCAACAATCACTGAGCCTGCTACGCGGACCCTCGCATCCCAAAAAACTTGTTCCTGTCCGCCGTGTGTTATTTTCGCGCTGTTAACCTTGAGTATGCACAACCAACTAGCCCAGTCAGCCACTTCATTAAGTCCCCACTTCTTATCGTATGTCCTGTTCCTTTACTTCCTCCTTTAAACTTCGCCGGGCAGAGTTCTCGCTTAATGGGGCTTGTCTAGTTTCTGCCGCACATACCCGTTTCTGATCACGATACTTTCTGCGCTTTATTTGCATGAGATCTGAAGCTTAATATACAGCATATTGGCCCTGAACTTGGAGTACCCTGGGGGGTACTCCAAGTTCAGGGCCAATACAGGTACAAGTACGCCGTTAAAAACGCTATTCAATATAACGCATGAATAGTGGCGAGGAAGGCGCAGTGTCAGAATAACTTATTTTGTTTCTTTCTGCCTGATCGTGATCAGCAGTCGTGAGATGAGGTATTTTTGCGCCTTTTGTTGCACCGCGTGACCCGCAAGCGCTTTCGGCATGGCCGAGATGATTTCGCCCAGTCATGAATAGCTTGCGATGAACAGAGGATACCGAACAGTTCTACGTTATTACGCCTCAACAGAGGCCCTCTGATGGTTCAAACCACAGCTCGAACTCCAGTATACTTTCAGTAAGTTGAGACCAGCGCATTTTCCTCTCACTTCTCGAGCACCTGCACCAACGACAGTCAACAAGGTGCTAGTGAGCACAAAGTTCGAATTCCTTGACGCAGCAGAGAGTCGGAAGGAAGCCTGTGTGGGTGCGAAGAGACATGAGGACAAATAAAGACGCACAACGGCCACGAAAGTGAACATGGCTCCTGTGCGGTATCCGGAACGTCTTTCATCTTGTAAGCTTTCGTGTTCGGTTTCCGCTTTTAATTGCTGCAATATCTGACTTGAAGCACATTGCAAATTATCCTCTTATATGAATAAACATTTTGCTAATATTATTTATTTTCTTTAGTTGTGTGCGTACTGTTTCGCGTGTATTTTCTATTATTTTTTTTAAAGGGGGGGGTGAGGGGGGAATTCACCAATGGAGATTGCCAGTGCTCCGCTTTGTGACAGGTGCTTTGTTACAGAAGCTTTATAAGCATCCAGTAGGCCGATCCTTAGCGCCTTCGCTCATTGTTTCACTTGGTGCTCCACTCTGTTTGATCTTGGAACAAATGTTAGAAAGGAACCTTGACATGAAGAATATAAGCAACGTAAGGTCTTGTTCTAGTGTTCCAATCGGCAATAGCAGCGCTGATCACTTTTCTTGTGGACTGATTTTCACATAAAAGGCCGCTTTCTCTTTTGTTAAGGTGTGACGTCAGAAATATTTGCGATTGTTACCCGAAATTGACCGCTTTGCCCCTGTACGGGAAGCTTAAAAATACACTTCAAATACGCTAATAAAAAAAATTAAAACTATTTCTTAAATAATTACCAAAATTACCTACAATACGTCCAGCACGCCAACAGTATTGACTACGACTGTCCCCACACGAAACGAAAATAGCTAGGATATATGTCTATGTAGGCTGTGCAATGAACTAGGACCTTCGCGGTGTCATCAATATTAAGCATATTATATCCCGTAAACCGAAAATCGGGTAATTTAATGACGGTTACATTCCAGTTGCCATCCTCGACAATCAAAATCTAATTAACTGTTTTCAATTATCCCAGTTGATTGCACAAGCTTGTGTCTAAGAAAAAAGCGTGAAAAGTTTGGTTCGAAAATCTTGAGTTTCTCAAAGATTACGAGATTTCGCGCAATGAAAACCAACTGAAAACGAGGTTTTCAGAAAAAAAAATAATAAGGTACCTTCGCACCAGTGCTGCCAAGCCTGAAGGAAGTGCGGAGCTGGGCGGCCTTCTATGTTTCTCTTTATTTTTATATTTCTTTCTTCCCCTGTTTGTTTCTTTTTCTGTCATCGCTTTGTTTTGCCTTCGTATTTTTTGCCTCTGTTCATTTATATTTCTTCCTTTCACTTTCTTCCTTTTATTTCTCTCTCTCTCTCTCTATTTCTCGCTTTCTATTTCTTTCTTTCTTTCTTTCTTTTATTCTCTTTCTTTATCTCTTTCTTTCTCTTTCTGTCCTTCTGCCCTTTTTATCCCTGTTTATCCCTTTCTCTTTCCTATTATTGCTATGCCTGTTTCCTTTGGCTCTTTCTCTCTTTCTTTCCCACTCATGTTTATCGTTATTTCACTCATCAGAGTTCAAATAATTCCATACCGGTCATATCGGCGCACGAGTTCAGGGAGCGAAGCAAATGATGATGAGGAGGAGGAAAAGAGCTCGTGCAGATTCATGATATTGATACTTTTCTGCTCGCTCTACACGCACTAACCAGTCGGCAAAATCAGCTCTGCCGTTAAAAAATAACTAACTTTTTCCAAACTTGTCAATTCCGGTTTCAGGGAAGTTATAAAAAGAGACCGTAGCTTTTGAACGGAACCAGATAGAGGTGTAGTTTTTCGCAGCACCGCAATTTCAATGTTTGCTGATTTTTATACGCCAAAACAAACGTTGTCTTGCTTTGAAGAATGCGTCATCTTATAAGGTGGCGACGTACCTTAAGGCACTTGAGCTTCCATTTTCATTTGCACACGTTCCACAGTAGCTGAGTCTTCAAAGCGGAGGCTACGACTTCGTTCATATAGCATGCGCCGCGCACAATATAATATCTGATTTGGTGCAACGCTACAAATGCGCAGAAGACCTTAGGCGTGTGCCCACGTGCTGCTTGTGGTTCTTTTTTTTTATTTTTTTGCATTGATGTTTTTTCTGAGTTTTTACTTCACATAACATGTGTTGATACATTTGGGGAACAGAAAGCAGGTGGAAATAGTGCCCTTGACATACTGAAAGCCGGGTGCGCGGTACTGCTGTGTCCTTTGAGGGCACGGCGGTCTAAAAACACGAGAAGCGATGAGCCGGCCACGATGGTTTAAACATGCAGGGGGTTGACTAGTGATAAACAAGCGCACGCTTCTCGCAGAGCGAAAGGGCGCATTTTGCTCTTCTACCTGTCTTCCTTCATCCGTGCGGTTCCGTAAATCGAGGCACCCTTATACGCGAATAGAGAAAGCTTTGGAGGCTTGGAGCGAACGCGCCTCCAACGCCTCTGAACGCTGGCGCCTTTGACAATAAAGAGTGCACGCACGAGGAGCAAATCGATCAGAAATACATTAAGGAAGGACTCGGTCGCGTGGTGAAAATGAAAGCAGGCCACAATCACACGCGTGTGTGCATATTAGATGTCAAACATCTTATGGCGAAGCTAAATCCGGTGGTGATGGTGGTGGTGTGCGGCGTGACCAACCTTACTGCGCATGCGCAAACCCTTTCAAAAAATAAAATGAAAAACCTCCTCTCCCGCTCTTAGGCATCCCTCCCCGCGACGACCACACTCTCACTGCGCATGCGCCTCCCCTCCTCTCTCCCCTCCTACGCTCCCCCCTCACTCCTCTAGGCATCCCTGCCCGCGGCGTCCACACTCCCCACTGCGCATGCGCGTCCCCCCTCTCTCTCCTCTCCTACGCTCCCCCCTCTCTCCTCTAGGCATCCCTGCCCGCGGCGTCCACACTCCCACTGCGCATGCGCGTCCCCCCCCTCTCTCTCCTCTCCTACGCGCCCCCCTCTCGTTAGCCGACGCAGGCAGCGTCTGCTAACGAGTTTCTTGGTTAAAAAAACCGACTGCTCGCGCTGCACAACCGTTCACTGGCCACCCCGTATATATGGCACTGGATCTTGACCTGCAAGGTGGTGCCGGTGGGAGATTTCTCCTGTGCGTTGTTGAACAATAAAAAAACACAGCATATCCACGGAGTGAATGATGATGAGTGGGCGAAGCTGCGGAGGTTCATCGGTAAACCGTGAATCTTCCGTGAATTCTGCCCGGTACATCATCACCGACATGAGATCGGGCGCGTTTATACTAAAGGGTCGATGAAAGTTATGGTGACTGAAGCAATCATGGTTACACCGTGAAATCTTCAGTGGTTTCGCCCAGCAGTAATCAAAGCGATAGTGTGTGTGAAA